>SEMN01001439.1:0-55107 GCA_005408345.1 Macquaria australasica | reverse complement strand
CTCAGTGCATCATGGGAAGTCCCCGGCAGTCTAGGCCTATAGCAGCATAACTAAGGGGGGGCTCAGGGGTCACCTGAGTCAGCCCTACTATAAGCTTTATCAAAGAGGAAAGTCTTAAGCCTACTCTTAAATGTGAGGAGGTTGTCCGCCTCCCATACACAAACTGGGATCTGGTTCCACAGGAGAGGAGCTTGATAGCTGAAGGCTCTGGCTCCCATTCTACTTTAGAGACTCTAGGAACCACAAGGAACCCTGCATTCTGGGAGCGCAGTGCTCTAGTGGGGTAACAGGGTACTATGAGCTCTTTAAGATATGATGGTGCCTGACCATTTAGGGCTTTGAAGGTGAGGAGAAGGATTTTAAATTCTATTCTGGATTTTACAGGGAGCCAGTGTAGAGAAGCTATTATTGGAGAAATATGTTCTCTTTTTCTGGTTCTTGTCAGTAAACGTGCCGCAGCATTCTGAATCAACTGGAGAGTCTTAAGGGATTTATTGGGGCAGCCTGATAATAGAGAGTTGCAGTAGTCCAGCCTAGACGTAACAAATGCATGGACAAGTTTTTCTGCATCTTTTTGAGATAGGATGTGCCTGATTTTTGCAATGTTACGTAAATGAAAAAAGGCAGTTCTTGAAGTTTGTTTTATGTGGGAGTTAAAGGACATATCCTGATCAAGGATAACTCCAAGATTCCTTATGGTTTCGCTGGAGGCCAGGGCAATGCCATCTAGAGAAACTATATCTTTAGATAATGTGTTTCGAAGGTGTTCGGGGCCAAGTACAATAACTTCGGTTTTGTCTGAGTTTAACATCAGAAAATTGCAGGTCATCCAGGTTTTTATGTCCTTAAGGCATGTTTGAAGTTTAGCTAATTGATTGGTTTCATCTGGCTTGATGGAAATCGTAAATACAATTGGGTATCATCTGCATAACAATGAAAATTTATGGAGTGCTTCCTAATAATATTGCCTAAAGGAAGCATATACAAGGTAAATAGAATTGGTCCAAGCACAGAACCTTGTGGAACTCCGTGACTAACTTTGGCGTGCATAGAGGATTCATCATTAACATGTACAAACTGATATCGATCTGATAAATAGGATTTAAACCAGCTTAGTGCAGTACCTTTAATGCCAATTAAATGTTCTAGTCTCTGTAATAGAATGTGATGGTCAATGGTATCGAATGCAGCACTAAGATCTAGTAAGACAAGTACAGAGACAAGTCCTTTGTCGGATGCAATTAGAAGGTCATTTGTAACTTTCACCAGTGCTGTCTCTGTGCTATGATGCACTCTAAATCCTGACTGAAAATCCTCAAACAGCTTGTTGTTGTGTAGAAAGTCACACAACTGATTGGCGACTGCTTTCTCAAGGACCTTAGAGAGAAAAGGAGGGTTAGATATAGGTCTATAATTTGACAAAATCCCTGGATCAAGAGTGGGCTTTTTAAGAAGAGGCTTAATTACTGCTACTTTAAAGGACTGTGGCACATAGCCTTTAAATAAGGACATATTGATCATATCTAGTAAATAAGTGCTAACTAAGGGTAAAATTTCTTTAAGCAGCCTAGTTGGGACGGGGTCTAAGAGACACGTTGATGGCTTAGATGAGGAAATCATGGAAGTTAATTGATTAAGGTTGATGGGAGAAAAGCAGTCTAAATGTACAGGTTTTACAGTTGTTTCTAAGGTTCCTGTGTTTGAAGATAAGTCAGTACCAACTGAGGGCAGGAGGTGCTGAATTTTGTCTCTAATAGTTAGAATTTTATCATTAAAGAAGCTCATAAAGTCATTACTACTGAGGTCTATAGGAATACATGGCTCAACAGAGCTGTGACTCTCTGTCAGCCTGGCTACAGTGCTGAACAGAAACCTGGGGTTGTTCTTATTTTCCTCTATTAATGATGAGTAGTAGGCTGCTCTGGCATTACGGAGGGCCTTCCTATAAATTTTAAGACTATCTTGCCAGGCTAAACGTGATTCTTCCAGATTGGTGGAACGCCATTTCCTTTCAAGTTTTCGCGATGTTTGTTTTAATTTGCGGGTTTGCGGGTTATACCATGGAGCTAACCTCCTCTGTTTTATTATCTTCTTTTTTAGAGGGGCGATAGAGTCGAGTGTTATTCGTAGTGAGCCTGCAGCACTATCAACAAGATGATCAATTTGGGAGGGACTAAAGTTAGCATAGGAGTCATCTGTTATATTGAGACATGGAACTGAATTAAATGCCGATGGAATCACTTCCTTAAATTTAGCTACAGCACTATCAGATAGACATCTAGTGTAGGAATGTTTGCCCAATGGCGTGCAGTCCAGCAATAGGAATTCAAAAGTTAATAAAAAATGGTCTGATAAAAAAGAATTCTGTGGAAAGACTATTAGATGTTCAATTTCAATGCCATAAACAAGAACAAGGTCGAGGGTGTGGTTAAAACAGTGAGTGGGTTTATGTACACTCTGACAGAAGCCAATCGAATCTAGTAATGAGATAAACGCAGCACTAAGGCTATCATTTTCTACATCCACATGAATATTAAAATCACCTACAATAATTATTTTATCTGTTTTAAGGACTAAACCTGATAAGAACTCTGAGAATTCAGATAAAAATTCAGAGTACGGTCCAGGAGCTCGGTAGACTATAACAAGCTCAGTACCCTATTTTCAGATGTAATTGCCCCCCCCTCCCTCTCTCTCTCTCCCTCTCTCTCTCTGTCCCTCTCTCTCTCTCTCTCTTTCACACACACATACACACACCTGCTGTTATGCTCTCGCTGACCTTATTGTCTTGTTTCTTGCTGCAGAAAAAAAGGATTTTGCTACAAAAACAGAGAGGAGGAGTTAGAGAACTACAGCAGGTGGTGTCCTACGGTCATGGAGGAAAAGAAAAGACCATCCTGCTCATCTTGAGGTCTCTCCCTTTTTCCTGTTTCCTGTTTTTCTTTTTTTTCTTTTCTTTTTTCCAAACTGAGACTGCAAGGAGAGAGGTTGTCAGATGTAGTTCAATAGTAAAGCCCTCCAAGGCAAATTTGTCATTTTGGGCTATATAAATAAAATTGACCTTACTTGACTTCTGCATGTCTGGAAATCAAAACGAGCAACTCCAACCACATGTTCTTCCAGCAGGAGGAAGAATATATATATGTATAGCCTAATGTTGTTAGCAAAACTAAAAAAAGTCATATCACACTGTGAGCCAACAGTCCGGTAGAATACATATTCACACAGGAGGCCATATGAGACAGAAAATTAAAATCAAGTGACAGATAACAGGCTGTTACTCTGCTGCTCTTCCATCGTGTGCTGTTGTGGTGCTGAATGGACAGCTCCTGTGAACTGACCTCATATGCATCTTTTCATTTGCTGCAGGGTTAATAACTGCTGACACTGAAGTGTTTTCATTGTCTCAACTATTACTGACCAAAGCAGTTTAATAAAGCTTCTCTCTCTTTTACCCTGCCATAGTCCCTCTCCCTATGTGTGTATGTGATACAACAGTACTGCATACTTACTCCAAGATGTTCAATTTCAGACACAGTTGTCTTTGCCGCAGTGTACAGTCTGCAGTGATAAATCACATGCAATGGTTATTTGTATACATTTCCATTCTTTCCTCCCATGTTTTGGGCCTTTAAATAGAAACACTTAATAAATCCACATAGCTGAACACAACACAATTTCAATCACAAACACAATTCTAAGACTAATGAAAACAAAAAGTAAGGCTGTTGCGTGGGTTAAGAAGATGCAGTGGAGCATGTGTTGGAGGGACGGTGAGGTGTAGGTTTTGATGCTGTAAGTAACAGGCATAAAGGTCTCTCTCTCTCTTTTGTTTCTTTGTTTCTTTTTTCTTTTTAAAAACTGCATGAACCCAAACAGTCCATGTTTAGCAGTGCAGAACCTTGCCCTTTAGTAAATAACGCATTTTCACTGTGTAACACTAGAGAGGGACTGCAATTCCTGCAGTTTCTTTATTTAAAAAAGGCTCAGTTATTTCTTAGAAGAGCTGGCCACTGTAAGTTTGTTGGGGACTATTTTCAGCGGCAAAATAATCCACATTTGGTGGAGTGTTTCTGGCAGCAGGACTGTGTATATTAGGGTTGGGCGATATGTCAAAATGTTCCAACCGGCCACCGTCAGCGCAACAACCAGCGATTGCTGATGTATTTGAGTGTGTGTGTGCGAGTGAGTGCTGCGTGCGCAGGGGGCTAGGACTCCCCAGACTGAAATCCACTTCCTTTAATGTGAAAATCTAATTTTACTGGAACATTACAGCCTATAGGCTACTCTTCTTCACTTGAACAAAATAAATCACCTTGAGGTCGTTGCTAAGCAATAAACTGTAAAGACAGGAGGCACTATTTCAATAAGAGTCCAATGGTGTCAGATGAAGCACGCCTCCGCTTGCAGCCTCCAAATGAAAAAACAGGTGGGGAAAACATAACTATGCTATTAAATGATCAGGGTGCACAACTGCACATACAGTTTTTGGTCTAGTTCTCAACTATGATTTATGAATTGATGTTGCTTTTCAGCACCAATCGATCGGACAGAAACCACTAAAGACGGCTTAATTGTCATTTAGTCACTGCACTGTTTTGTGAAAGACTCATCGGAAATCAGTGTAAAAGAACGTACACAGTATGGCCCAACCCCAACTGCTAGTTCCTATTTGCACAGGCTTTGAATTGTTCTTCAATTGTGTACCAAGTTGAATTCTCAAGGAGGCAGACCATTAAATTAGCAAGATAAAATGACAAAAATCACCCAAAAAAAAACCCAAACAACCGGCGATGAACTCAATTGCCGATAGCCGATATATATTCGTCCAATTGCCCAACCCTAGTGTATATATACATATAGTGTATTGTGTCAAAATAAACTACAGTGTGTGTTTTTAAAGGGGCAGTCCACCAGTTTAACACAAAAAGGGTCAGTTTACTCTCATCATGAAGAGTACTACTCAGCCTGTGTTGTATGATGTTTTTTGTGGCTTGTTAGACTGTGGGCATGGAGTTTGTAAGCTGTGGGCATTTACCATGCAGACTAACAAAAATATCCTACTGGTTGCATTATGGGAAATGTAGGATCCGTCGTATTTGGAGCTTGACCCATACTAGGGACCTAAAGTCAGGGTATCTTAGCCTCTGCTGCTTCGATTTTGACCAATCTTTTTTCACTCCCCAAACTTTATAATAATTTACTAATGCTTAATACTAAATCACTGGAGTACCCCTTTAATAGTTTTTGGACAACAATATACAGACAAATGAGATATATCAGGCTTTGGATACACACACAATACTTGTTAGTAGAATACATTCACCAGAGTTATAGTTAATCCAAATAGACCACCTGCTATTGAAAGAGGAAATGCATGAAGAAGAGAGTTGGAAAGAAAGAGCGGAGGAGTGGAGTGGGGTAGGGATGAAAAAAAGGGGGATGGGGGAAGTGGTAGACTCCACAACCTCATTATGTCTGGTGGCATTTTAACACCTTTTGATGATTTAGTAAGAAGAGAGGAGGGAGGAGGAGTTCTCTTCTCCGTCCATGACACCATTTCAATCCTCCACTCACACATCCCTCTGCCTGCTCTCCCCATGACGGAGAGGAGAGAGAAGAAAGAGAAGTGAGTGTCTTTAATTTAGAAGGATCCCGAATGCGTGAAATCCTTTATGCTATCTGGGTCACAGTGTGCCTTACAGGCTGAAGAAACACACACACACACACACACACACACACACACACACACACACACACACACACACACACTGACATCCTGCTGGTTTGTTTGTTCATTCATTTTGTGAGTGTTTCTCTCTGTTACCTGCAGTGCTGAGTATGTATTGTGTAGGTAGTATGGCAGAGGTCAACCCAATCATCTTTAAGGTTACAAAGGTCATCTTACTCTACACTGTCTGACAGTATCAGATACACTACACTGCCAAAAGCATGTGAACACCAGATGAAAGAAGAAGAACACTACGCCCACCCTTGTTCAACATGCCATTCCAGGACCATGGGCATTACTCCGCTTTAAGACTTCAGAACCTGGCTGCAGAGATTTGCTCACATTCAATTCAATTCAGTTCTATTTATATTATTTACAGAGACCCTATCACCACAATTCCCACCATGAGCAAGCACTAGGCGACAGTGCCAAAGGAAAACTCTCTTACACAGAAAAGTAAATTCAGATGAGAATGTCGGTTTTTGTTTTTCATTCCTGCTCTCTATCTGTGCATGGCAACTATGGCATGGTTACAGAAAAGATTAATGAAAAGGAAATTGTTAATTGCAGGTTGGCACAAAGTAGGAAGCAACTTCTAGACTATTGTCTAAAATATCCTTGTATTCATTTTCCAAATCAGGAAAAACAGACCCAGACAAAAGTACCCTAAAGTATTTCAACACATACCTTTGGCCATATAGCATACGTTTTGAAAGAAAAATAATACATTCTTCCTTTTACAAATGAAAACCCACCCTTGCTCAACTCAATGCACTAATCTCCTGCTACAGCACAACTCTGGTAAGAACTTGTACTAATCTTTGCTGATGTTTAACTTTGGATAGATGCAGTATAACTGACATTATTAAGTCAGTTCACTGACTTCATGACTCTTCTCTACTTGTTCTGCTGTTACACTATGTTTTAGGATGCCATAGATAAAAATTTCAATGGTTTCATCACAAAAATAAAACAAGAAGTAAAGACAGTGAACCTCACCAGGAGACATGTTGTTTTCTGCTTGTGGTCCCATTCTATGTTCATTGCAACGGCAGTTCTTTGATCATAATTCAATACAGACGTAGACAGCAGACACACGTGCTTCTACATACACTACTATCGGGAGTGTGTGTCTAAGACGCGTTCCACACATGTGCTCTAGAAAACAAGATGGTGATCTGAGGGGCACCGTCAGGAGAGGCAAACCAGGCAAATGTTTGGGCCCCCCCAATAAAAATTGGGAAAATGGGCCCCCAATGGCCGCTCATATTGGCACATTTTGCAATGACAACTATACCCCTTAAACCTCCCATAAAGGCACCATACAGTGCACTCAAAACCCCCCAACTTACTGACACAGAGTCTGTAAATAATGATGTTTGATAAAGCACAACTGACCGAATGAATTTTTTGACTGATTGCATTTGAATGGGGACACGGGGTGCGGGCTTGATGGGCTTTTTGCCTGGGGCCACCGATCTCACGACAGTAAGAAGGAGAGCTCTTTTGTTTGTTGTATTTGCCTAAACAACAAGAAAAAAAAAGGTCAGAAGAAGAAAAAAATTAAACCAAGACCAAAGATGGTGAATACATCCAGTACACAAAACTAGCATCCATTTTGCTTTTCAAGCACATGTGCAATTTTGGGCTGCACACAGATGCCGCACAGGGGTCCAAGTGGACCTTTGCAGATGTGGGCAGATGACAATACTTAAGTCATGCAGACCCTTGTCCCATACAGATGCAGCATCCTTGAATTGTCCAGGGAAAAATCAGATTATTTTTGTCCTATAGACCAAAAAAAACAAAAAATCTGTGAAAAATCAGTGACTTTGCTTTGTAGTCCATGCCCCCAAAGAACAAGGTAACATCACGTTCACTCTGATTTGGGCCACGTCCCCCATCAAGACATAAAAACAGAATTCAACTCTCTGCAATATGGAGAATTTTCTTTCATTCTTCCTGACAGCCACAGATGGGGGACATCCAGGTATTACATACTGCCTGCGGTGGTCATCCAGAATTTATAGAAGCATAGTTACATGTGTAACTCTCATTTAATGGCCACCATGAAAACTTACTGTTCCAACACTCGAAAAGGTAAAAAGACTTCTCAGACCTCCACTAATGGAAAGAAAATTGAATTAGTCAGACTCTCTCTCTTTATCTTTTTTCTCTCTCACACACAGAAACACACAGACACACACACAGTCAGACAGGCACCAGTGTGGTCATCTCCACCCTCTCTGATCAGATTATTTTTGCAGTTGTGGTCACATCATGTAAAGCTACTTTACTTTTTGATGAACTTGTACATTTTACATCACTGTGACTCAAACAACCACCGACACTTTTTAACTGTAAAGGCTCCAAAAGGTCCACTCTCTTCTGAGCGAAAAGTAAAATGCTCTGACCTAGATGCGGCGCAAAGTTTAGTGCAAGTACATCCTGATGATGTTGGCATTTTCTTGATCTTTCAAGAGGTTTTTCACGTTTTTGTATTTTCGCACTCAGCACAGTGTGCATGGTGCAAAGGTGAGAGGAAGTTTTATTCAAATGTGGCAGCATACAGTGGTATTTTGATAAGAACTGGCTGCTAGATATTGTGCTGAGAATACACATACGTCTATTGAGGGTGCACTTGGTTCCATATATAGCTTACTTTGACACTGTTTGGGAGTAGTAGAGCCTGTTTTCTACTCCAAAACACACAGTTCTAACTTAGGAACAGACACCTCAGTTAACCTGCATAATATGTTGGGGTGTTTTGGTTTTTTTTGTCATTGTTAGCTAAAAAATCAAAAATCCAACGTATGAGTGTATGTGCACTAGAATGATGCTTGTTCTCGGCTGTTAGGCTCAGCCCAAAACGTCTGGACCTCCAATATGTCCTGCAGTTGCGTGAAAGCCATGGGTGTAACATGGGGCTATTATCAGTACACGCTTGTTTTTTTTATTATCATTAAACTGGAGATTTTAATGGAAGGACACCCAGATAAAAATTCAGTGAAAATAAAGTGTATTATGACAAAAACTGAGAAAGCTATTGACAAAAATCTGAAAAACTCTCTTTCCATTTTCCATGCACTTTTGAGATGGTCCCTAACTACAGCTCCTTAATTTTCCATATCCTGTCAGGTCACACCAGATTAGACCATGAGGTAAAAATAACAGCAGTGCAACATCAGCCAAGCTTTGTCCTTCATTGCATCTCAAATCTGAGTCAATCTGGTGAAAATGTATTGATGATTAACCTCACCAACTATCTGAATGTCGAACTTGAAAGTATGTACACATCTGTGATTTGTTTGGACTAACGTTGGCTGATAAAAAGGCTGAATAAAAAGAAACATTGAGGGCGGTGAAATTACCTGTAACCAACAACAGCTCTCTCATGGTAAATTCAGGATAATGTTTATTTCCACAGCACTAATGTCATCAGTACAACAACAGAGTCAGCTCATATTCACCACTCTGTTGCTCTCACTTTCTATTTTTAACAGAAATACGTTTCATCCATCTGATTTTTCCACTTTTCCATTTTTCCTGACCAATGTTAAGCTGCCATAAATGAAAATCAGCAATTCCTGTAGGGTTTTCACTTTAAAAGCACAAAAGGGAAGTTTTGAGTTTCAATGAAATTAAGAATAAAAGCCTGTGTCTACTATTAGCCTGTTCTGAATAAAGGCTTGGTTCTCTCTGCCATTTTTTAGTTAATGTTTATTTGTATAGGGACAAAAATGTAGCATAAACCAATGCCACACACCACAGCATTTATAGCCTAAGCTAATTTGCAATGCCCATCCCTAGTTGGGCCTTTAAAATGCATAAACCCAATAGCAAATACACAAGAGACAGTACACTCTCAACAACAGGTACATACATTAAAAGCACAAAACTCAGAACTCAACAAGAGAATACAGACAGAACAATACAAGACACCAACTAATACAATAACACACTATAAAACAAGAAGCACCAGATCATTCATGACCACATGACATGACTCTTTAAAAACTGTTTCAGTTGGATATTCAAATGATCCCAGTCAGGATCCAGTTTGAGTTCTGTAAGTAAGGAATTCCACACGTTGATCCCCAGAACAGAAAAAGCCAAATGAGGATTTATGTAAGGGCATCTTACAACTGAACCCTAAGTTGCTCCCGATGGAGGCCAGCGCCTTGCATGGCAGCTCCGTCACCAGCGGTGTGTGAATGTGTGTTTGAATGGGTGAATGAGACCAATCTGTAAAGTGCTTTGGGAACCATTAAGGTTGAAAAGCGCTATATAAGTGAAGTCCATTTACCATTTAAATGTATGGATGTTTAACCTCAATGGGCATGGGAGACAAAGTGTGTCAGATGACAGGTTAAAGAAAGAAAAAAAACAAATATTACTGCCCAAATTGGATGTTGTTTACATCTGTGCAGAGCACATCATGCAGTATCAGAATATTGTATTGAACTACCTCTCTAGTGAAAGTCCCCTGTTGTGTTGGCTCAGAAATGATGCTGAATCCCCATCAGCTTCGGGGTGCTGTTTTGAAGCTCAGTCTAACCTTTGACCTCCCTGTGAAGAGAGAAAAAAAATCAATGCAGCATCACATCATTTCTTGATATTATTTAAAGGAGCTCAGAGCTCTGAAGCATGCTTTCAGTTGAATTCCTGTGTTCCATAATCTATCAACGCACAGACAGTTTCATAGAGTTTCAGTAATCCCTCTTTACACACATACATACACACACCCTACAGTATGGTGCACACAGATTGTGTGTGTGTGTATTTTGGGTGACACTCGATACTTAACATTCAGTGATGGAAGAGCACTTAAAGCCATAATTGGAAATGTTCTTAGAGACAGAGCAGAGAAGTTTTAATGTGATTTGAGGGTATGGTGTGTGTATGTCTTGGTGTGTGTGTGTGTGTGTGTGCACGCACAGCTCCATACCAGAGAGAGAGAGAGAGACAGAGTGATAGCTATGGAGTGAGAATTCTGAGTGAGCTGACACACACACACACACACAGACACACTGGGGGAAATCACAGAGATGGATGACCCTCATGGGTGTATTGACATCTCTCACGGCTGAACAAATGGCGCAGTTGAGTTGCGTTCACTGACATCGATCTGAAAACTGTTTAACATTCCATCTGTGGCCTCACCTGGGTTAGCCATACAGCACAGGGATATTCTCTCTCTCTCTCTCTCTCTCTCTCTCTCTCTCTCTCTCTCTCTCTCTCTCTCTCTCTCTCTCACACACACACACACACACACACACACACACACACACACACACACACACACACACAAACTGGTTTAGTACATTGTAGCTGTTAACAATAGTCTACTGCTGCTATTGCTGATGTTTTTGTTGACATTTTTTGTGATGTTGATGACAATGATGCGGCAATGAAGGCAGTGGTAAGATTAAGTTGTTAATGTTTAGTTGATGATGATGTTTATGTTAAGATGATAATGATAATGCTGATCTCTCTGTAGGTGTTTCTGATGACTGTGATGGTGCTGGTGATTAGGAAGTCTGTCAGACAGGGACAGTATTACACTGATCCTCCTAGAGGGGTGGAAAGTAACAAAGTAGAGACTGTGGCTATCATGTACTGTGTGTATCCAAAGCCTGATATATCTTCTTCCTCTGTGCCATAGAGCTCCATTGTTGTCCAAAAAATATTAACACATCAGTGAGCCACACCATTGCACTGGGTGACATGTCCCTTTATTACCATGAATACACACACTGTAGTTTATTATGACCTGGGGCGTCGTTAATGGGGGGGGGGTAAACCTGGATGATTCATGGGGCCCCAGCTTGGTAGGGGCCCCTAAATGTTTAGAAAATAATTTGTTTATAATAAAAAGTTATACAAAAAAAAAAAAAATATGTGATGACAATGTAAACACATAATCAGAGCAGGCATCTTTAGCCAACCATCCCGTTTGAACCCCCCATAATGCATGTGGTTTGGTCCATTTTCCACGAGGATTAAAAAAACAAAATACTGCTGCTGATCTGAGTCTGACAGCTGCTCCGGCTGTCCGGCATGATGTAGCACTAGCCTGCTTTCACAGTCACATACAGCTATGCTGCCTTCAAGAAAGAAATCAGGTTACCAGAGAAGGAAAGAAAGAACACTGAGAGAAATACAGCAAAATAAAGGGGAAAAAAATAGTCACCACGTTTTTTCCAAGACAAAAAAAGAGAAGAATTCCAGTGGTAAGTCAGTGTAGACAGACTGCCCCTGCCGAATTGAGTAACGGTATCCTAGCCAAAGCTTGCTAGCTACAGGTTGCTACTTAGCGTAGACTCACTCGGCTCGGACAGAGCAGCAATTATTAACATGATGGTGAGCTACCACCAGCTATGACTAGCTAATTAGCTCTTATTTAGATATTATTATAACTGCATTCAAAGACATTATAAACGAGTTTGCTCACAAGAAGGCTAGACGCTGGGCTCTTGGTGCAGTGTTATCTCTGAGTTGTTGTTGTTTACAGGGAACAAACATAAGAATAAATGCCTTAACCTGTTCTACCCAAACCTGCAATGATGGGCAAAATACTGTTTATATGATTTATACTGAGTATTCTTTTTTTTACGTTTTTTTTAAATCTCCTGTTGAACTTACTCAGGAATGCCCACATAATGTCTTGATACTGAAGTTGCATTTTCACAGATGCTTGTTCTAGGTACCACATTTCTGCCTGCAGTCCACATACTGTAGTTTATCAGTAATACATTATTTAATCTGAAACATGGAGCATTGGTAATTTCTTCATTAAAACTAACACCAGTTGTGTAGTTATTTATAATAAAGCATCATACATCTCATGATACAGGCAGCTATTGATAACATTATGAGCCAAAAATGTTAATACTGTTAATATAGGCAAAGGATGAAGGTGGAAACTAGAATCTGCACAATTTAGTATAGAGCAGCAGAATGCGATAGTACATTTAATAACACATTTTAGGACGTTATTTTAATCTCAACCTACTGGGCCCCTAACAGAAATCAAAATGTTTTTCATTTATGGGGCCCCAAAATTCTGGTGATGCCTCTGCACACACACACACACACACACACTCAAGATTGAGAGGAAAAGAGAGGTAGTGTATTATCCAGCCAATAGCAGTGTCATTACTCTATTATTGCTTAATATTACCAGTTACACCAATTATCTGATTGCTGTTGTGCACATTTGTAAAACAATATTTCCCTGATTGCAGTCAAGCACTTCAAGCAATGCCTCTCTCTCTCTCTGTGTGTGTGTGTGTGTGCTAGTTTGGGAGGTGAGTAGGTATTCTGCAAAGTACCCACTCTGCTACAGTGATGATAGTATTCCCTCCAATAGTGGTTTAAATATGAAAGAAGGCTTCTGTATGTATGTGTGTGTGTGTGTATGTGTGTGTTTGTGTGTGATGTTCAAATTCCACATTAGTTCTCAAGAAATTGTACCATACACAGACTACCTGGGATGTCACTACGAATAGTGCATTTTATTATCTTTTATTATCAAAAATATTAAAAACTCTTTATAGACCCCTTTTCTGTTAGTAAACATTATGATATCTTTTGTGGGCAGAGCTTAGGTGGAGGCAGAATAATTCCCTGAACACGTTAGTTAATGCTAGCTAGCTGTTGGTTTGTTTTTTAACAATGGCTGAAGAAAATACAAGATTCTCTGAATATGTACTCACCTCCCTGGGACTGCAAAAGATAGTGCCCTCAGTATGCTAACCTCCTAAACCTTTCTTACATTTCATAATGTTGCAGTCCGAATTTAAAATCTTGCTAACTCTTTACGATATGCTACACAAAATTTCGCTGGGCCTTTGTAACTTGTAATGGGTGAAATTGTGTGAAAATGCGTTCCCGTTTCTGAGCTTGACCACCAAAACCATGCATGTATTATAGGGGTATTGCACTTCCAATTAGTTGGGACACCTGCAAAAGACAGTTTAAAAAAAAATTTACAAAGTCAAATCACCAGAGGTCGAGATATGCTGACTTTTAGTTCCTAGTATGGGTCAAGCTCTAAAAACGCTTAATCGTACATTTGTTTAATGGCTCAGAAAGACAGAAAGTTTGAACCTAAAAACATGACTCACAGGCAGACAGGTCACATTCACATTTACTTGTATCAAAAGGCAGACAAGGGTCAACAAAGGAAAGCAGTCAGCTCAGGCAAACTTATTCAATAAGGAGCTGGGCAGGTAATCATCAATCTGTGGGTCAGGCAGAGGGTCAGGCAGGCAGAATGAAGGCTGGAAAACTAGGGCAGATGCAAACTAGACAATGGAAATGGGCCGGTATATATACTGCAAAACTAATGAGGGAAATGAGGAACTGGTGAGGCAGTGGGCAGGGATGGTCAGGTGATGGGAATGGCATTACTGCAGGGCAGGGGGGAGTGGCTGGATCTGAAATGACAGGAGAGTTAGTCTGTGGCAGGGAAAATAGAGCATACAACAGAATGAATACTAGGAGCTGGCAGGACTCGTGACAGTTTCCCTTAATGGAACTTGAGTATCTTTTTGTAAAACCCTCCCTGCCTGGTACATGCTCACGTCTTTCAGGGTGTACACCCACAGTCTTTCTTTTACAAATCCAAGCTGAGAGCACCCTGATGACATTACTATAACATCACCGAGGTGATTTTCTCAGACTTGATAGAACTTCTGTTTAAGTTTCAATGCAAAGAGTGAATCTTTATTTTGAGTAGCACCTTTAGAAATGAAGTTTGGAGTGATGATGTAGCTCAGGGCATGAAACACCTACTGCTGGCCTGCAGTGACTCCATCTGATTGAAAAGAAAACCTCGGTCAAGTATTAATGTTTCTGACTCAGAAACTGATTCACTCCCATGAGGAGACATTTCACAGATTATCTGCAGTGTAATTGCAATCATCCTCACATTACAAGATCAGAAAGTAACTATAATCACTACAACCACACACTGTTATCATTTATTAGGTCCACTAGCTTTCCCTCTCACACTCTCTCTTTCTGTCTCTCTTGCTCTGTTGTCAGAGAATCCACCACATTTACCAAAGATTCTGTGTTGAAAATTAGCACTGACCAAGTCCCAAAGCAGATTTCCTCTTGCCCTGGTCTGCCTGCAGTCTGAGCCTGGCCCAAGAGCAAAATGAAGCTGGGGTACAAAAAGAGGTTCTGGTGGCTCTTTGCAAGATCCAGATATTCTGACATTTCTGAGCCTGGACTGAAATGAAACAACAATGGAAAATGAAAGGTCGTATTTGTATTGAATATGCTGGATTTAAAGACCCTGTATATCCTCTTGGAAGGGCAGTGACGTGATGTCACAGGGATGGCATGAAATCTCACAGAGGCTGGCGTGTTATAGCCACAAAACATCTTCATAAAAACTAAATGACCCTTCATAAAAACACAATTCTAATAAATCTGACACAGCTGCTTGATTTATTGCCCAGTACACAGAGACCCAGTGAGATGGTCCATAGAGAAAATGCAATATTCAGTCAGTGAGTTGAGTCCACTATACTTCTCCTAGCCACACATTGCATATGGTATCCTTCTTATTTCCATACATATACTGTATAATGACTGTGGTGTTTGGTGTGGTTTGGTTTTATGCTGTCATAAAACACATAACACACCTTTCCACATATTCACAAAGGGGCACAGATTCAATTCAACACGAAACAGGCATGCAAACTAAAACAGCATATAAAACAAACACAATGGTGTGCATACATTTGAAGCATGGCTGAACAGAAATGCCCCAAATCATGACAACACAGACTGCTGAGCCCCTGCTACATTACTGACTTGAAGCTGTGCAGATTTAATTGTAGTTGATATATTATTCATTATACAAATTGTACATATTAACTAACATACACCCATGCATACACCCGTCTCTTCTCTTTCCATTTGATTAAATAAAATATTTTTGCACCTGCTTTTGAAAACTCTAATAGATTCCGAGATCTCACATCACCTGGTAAGCTCTTCCAAATTTAGCCCACACGTTGAAAGGATTAAGATCTAAACGTACCATATCTTGACTGAATTTTGACTATGACTAGTATATTATATCTATGCTCAAACACCTGTAGATAGTCTGGTGCCTGTCCATTTAGGCATTTATGCACACTAGTGGAGTGCCCATTTGGAATGGGCAATTTCTAGGCTCCATGCCTGTATTGCTGCTTGCAGCATTGGCGGGGGATGTCCCTGTTCCATGGCCGTTAGAGACGTGTGTCTGTTCAGAACGGGCCAATTGCTTGCATTGTCTGTATTTTATAAGCCCTGCCCACAGCATTTGAGCAAACTTTGAGGTCCAGCTACAGCAAAACTGCATGTATTGTACTGTATTTTTCTGGCTTGGTCCAGAGATGTTCTGTACCAAATTTGGTGATGATTTCTCAAAATTTGGACAAAATTTAAAATGAGTGAAAATCAATGCAGACGCAAATGGGCGTGGCTAATATACAAGGATTTGCACCATATTCGACACTGCACTCCCTTGGGTCATTAGCAATACACCCGGCAAGTGTGGAGTTTATCAGATGAACGGTTGTTGAGCAAACCGAAGGATAAACATACAGTGCTCAGCATAAATGAGTACACCCCCTTTGAAAAGTAAGATTTTAATCAATATCTCAATGAACACAAGAACAATTTCCAAAATTTTGACAAAACTGAGTTTTATAGAACATTTGTTTAACTCATAACATGAAAGTAAGGTTAATAATATAACTTAGATTACAAAATCTTCAGTTTTACTCAAATTAGTTGATGCAAAAATGAATACACCCCACAACAAAAACTACATCTAGTATTTTGTATGACCTCCATGATTTTTAAGGACAGCACCAAGTCTTCTAGGCATGGAATGAACAAGTTGGCGACATATTGCAACATCTATCTTTTTCCATTCTTCAAGAACGACCTGTTTTAGAGCCTGGATGCTGGATGGAGAGTGATGCTCAACTTGTCTCTTCAGAATTCCCCATAGGTGCTCGATTGGGTTCAGATCAGGAGACATGCTTGGCCACTGAATCACTTTGACCCTGTTCTTCTTCAGAAATGCAACAGTGGCCTTAGATGTGTGTTTTGGATCATTGTCATGTTGGAAAAGTGCACGACGACCAAGGGCACGGAGTGATGGTAGCATCTTCTCTTTCAATATAGAGTAGTAAATCTGTGAATTCATGATACCGTCAATGAAATGCAGCTCCCTGACACCAGCAGCACTCATGCAGCCCCACATAAGGACACTGCCACCACCATGTTTCACTGTAGGCACCATGCATTTTTCTTTGTACTCCTCACCTTTGTGACGCCATACAGTTTTGAAGCCATCAGTTCCAAAGACATTTATCTTGGTCTCATCACTCCAGAGTATAGAGTCCCAGTAGTCTTCATCTTTTTCAGCATGGGCCCTGGCAAATCCTAGGTGGGCGTTTTTGTGCATGGGCTTTAGGAGAGGCTTCCTTCATGGACGACACCCATGCATGCCATTCCTCTGCAGTATACGCCGTATTGTGTCACGGGAAACAGTCACCCCAGTTTGGCTTTCTACTTCTTTAGCTAACTGCAGAGAACTTGCATGGCGATTTTCTTCAGTTCTTCTCATCAGGAAGACGCTCCTGTCAAGGTGTTAACTTCCGTGGACAGCCTGGACGTCTCTGTGAGTTGGTTGCAGTTCCATCTTTGTTAAATTTTTGTATCACTTTTGCTACAGTATTCTGATCTTCTTGTAGCCTTCACCTTTCTTGTGTAAAGAAATTATTTTCTTTCTCAGGTCTTGTGACATTTCTCCTCCATGTGGTGCCATTTCTGACAGCATGAAATAGGAAGGGGTTTTCTTTGTTAAGTAACACCCTTTTATAGTCAACTGTCTGCTGGACACCTGTTTAATGAATAATTAGACTCACCTGTGGTTGAATTCTTGTTAATTAGAATTTTGTAGTCTAAAATTTAGCTTTGCTCCTAAGACTTTCATTGGGGTGTACTCATTTTTGCAACATGGTCTTTAATGAATTTGTTAGGAAAATTACTTTTTTGTGTGTGCAAATTAACAAATCTTGTTTGCAATCAATGGCCCACATTTGTGGGAGTATTTTGTAGTATAGTATCCCATAGAAAATGTTGATTCTGAAAGGAAACTAAAGGTTTTCTGACAAATCTGTGGGGGTGTACTCATTTATGCTGAGCACTGTACATACATACAGACAGAGATTCCTTTTAATGGTTTAACCATTATAGTGATTTAAAATGTCCTATGGTTAAATGGGTTCAAACAATAACTAACCTGTTTGTAGTCATGTAGTACTTGTTTTAAGCTCTATGAGAGGAGACTGGGAGCCGCTGTCCATGGTGCTGAGCTGGGTTACTGTATGTAGTGTAAGAGGACCTCCATGTGTTATCTGCACAGTCATATGGTGTAGTATACATGTGTGCTCATGGATTCTCTTGTTGTCCTCCAGGCCCTCTGCTCTCTGCTTCTATTTCTGTACACTCATGAAGTGAGCTCCAGTTGTACAACTGTACTCAAATTTTTTGCTTTGCATTGCATAATGTAACTGAAAGGCAGCATTCACTGCATTTGCTGTGGCGTGAACTGAACAGAAGGTTATTTTGGAGAGTGAGTGAGGACCATAAAAAGAAAACCCAGAGCACAGTGATGACTGCATTTCTGACTTCATCATTTGACAAAAAACACCTTAATGAACCATTAGTTTTGGTTTCTTTAAGGACAGGAACAGGAAGTAAAGCTATAGAGCATCCAATTTGGGGAGGAGACACGGGTTCAGCTTTCAGTCCTCAAAAGGCTGTACCTTCTGACTTATGGCTCCATCCAGAAAATAATGACACAATTCAACATTTTTGGCTCTTGTGTGAAGGGGTAGGAAAAAGGCAAATGGAATTAGTTATTTTCATTTTAGAATTTCGGCAAAGGCAAAATTTGTATTTTGTATTTCATATTTTAGGATTTATTTTATGATGACATGATTTTGACTACTTTTTGGACTTTCTGCCACAAAATAAATCTGTAAAGTATGAAAGCCTTTTTCAGCCAGGAAAAGTCTCATGAATACCATTATATCATTGGAAAATTGTGAGATAAGACAATAAGATAATTTTGACTTTATTTATATAATTAGTTTGACTTACCATTAGTTTTTTTTTCTTTTTTCTTTTCCCTCTTTTTCTTTTTCTCTGATGGCTTAGGCATCGTCATCATCACATGACTCAAGCGTGTAATTTCAGTCATGTGAGGAAACTCTATTCGCTGATGAAGACTATGAGATTTAGTTGAAAACTCTAAAAAGCTGGACCTTTGAGTTGTTATCATTATTATTTTAGTCTAGGACTGACCCGAATGCTTCGAAAGCTTTGAAATCAGTATTTGAATGCTGTGCATTCTAATGCTGTGCATTCAAATACTGCCTCCAAACTCTCAAAAACAATGCGGTGAACGAAGCTTCAAATATTCGCAGGTAATTCTCACTGAAGCTTTGAAGCGGGGCAGACCTATTTGAATCACACGAGTATTTAAATTTTGTCATTCGTAACATTTCCTACACTTTATTTCCTGGCAGTAATGGGCTTCCGTAGGACGGACTTTCATATCTGCCAAGACAACTGTAATGTGAACAAATAGAATAGAATTTTCAGGTCATTTGCATTCATTAGCTGAGAGACAGCAGGGAGTGCCGGTGTGTATCACTTTAACTCTGTGTGGGTGTGTGCACACAGAGTGATCATTTTTCTGCAGTTGAATATTGACTGTCTCATAAGGATCTGTGTGTGTGTGTGTGTAGTCTTGCTGAACTCAGCATTTTTCTCCACATTATTCTTGGTCATTTGATTTGAGAGGCTCTCAGGATGAACCTGCCGATGCAAGCACTTTTGCACCCCCCCCCACCCCCCCACCCCCACCTCCGCCGCGCGCACACACACACACACACACACACACACACACACACTCATTCATGCAGTTGCACAGTTGGGCCTGTTTGTATTTCTGTATGAATGTGTTTCAGTCATTTTTTGTCTTTCCTTTGTTCCTACCATTCCCCCTCTTTTCCCCTTCATCCTTTCTTTCTTTCCCTTTACTTTTTTCCTCCCTCTTTCTTTGCAACCTTACTCTCTGTCCCCACAGTGTCTGCAGTATATAATCCCCAACTCTCTGTAAGATCTACTCGTTGACTCATTCATTTAACCATGAAATCTACCACTGCTCCTGTGTGTACTCCAGCAGCACACTCACATGCTTTTATGAAAAACAAATGTAGATTTGGAAACACAATTTTATATATAAAAAAAAAGTTTTTTTTTCATTTTACCCTGCAGGTTTACTTACTGCTGCTACAGTCAGGAACAGCTTTGATATTTCAGCTAAATTGTTGCTAAAAATATGATGATGATTAACTGAATTTATCAAATTATCCCATATTGTGAATCTCTTCATGACCTTAATTTACTCTCTATCACAGTTTTTTAAATAAGTAAATACTCTGAATCCCATAAACTGAGAATGACTAAAACAACCAATCAGCGCAAAAATCCAGCCCAGATGTATAAATCATTGGACATATTGCAACTTAATTAATTCAAACAAACATAAAAATTAAGACATTATGAAAAATGAACATTTATTGTAATTGAGATCAATGTGTCAATTTATCATAGATTTTAGATCATATCATGTAACCGTAGTCATTGCTTTGCAGCGAAAACCATGTGTTTTCAAGTTCTGTGATTTCCATCTTCCCCTCTGGGCTGAAAAACATCCCCCTGCCTCTTAGACTCATAACCATCATTATCTAGCCTAAAATGTACATGTTGGGGTACAGTGTGTTTCTGATTAAAGGATAGTTTCAAATTTTTGTCTTTTTTCGTAAGTCTATCTTAATACAAAAATCATATATTTCTACTCTTCCTGCCTTTATTTACAGAATTATGTGATAGTCACTACATGTCTTCACTAGGTACCTCATACATTGTTATTTAATGTTATATAGCCTTCAATTGGCATGTCAGTGGTACATGTTCAGGGTCTTCTTATGTTACTTTTTTTTTTACACAATTCGTAATTTAGACAATAAAAATCTTCATATGAGTAGATAAAGGAGGGTGTTTCAGGGATATAAGAGCTATGGGGATAACACAAAGCTAATCTGCATCTGTCACAATAATGTCTGTATTTGTATTGTACTGGAAATTGGCCGTTCTTATTCCAGAAATTATTACTCATCTATTCTGCATCATTTTCTGTGTTTGAACACAGTTGTTTACTACGGCCATTTATACTCCTCAAACATATACAGTATCAAATAATAAAACATGATTTGTATTTGAACCCAACCTTCAGTAGGTCTAAACTGACTCTAAATAAAAGCTGTGTAACTATCAATGGAAATGAATAATAGAAATCCAACAGGAGATTTGAACAGTGGGAAAATACAAGTTATTATTGCATTGGGCCATATTACATGATTTTTCTTTAAACAACAAACACTGGCTGTTGTGTAGAAAATGGGAGGAAGCCCATAGAAATTAATGATGGTGGCATGTGCAGATGCTACATTTATGTTTGAAGTTGTTATTTTTCGCCTTTCTTACTGAAGCACGTATTACCTATGGAAGGACGTATTACCTGACAGAAATACACTCATCAACATCAGGAAAAGAAGTGCAGGGAGAGCAGCAGTAAGTGCAGCAGACCTTGAGACAATTGCTGCCCATGTAAAGTGAAATGTTAAAGATAAAAAATGAGAATGCTATCGACCAAAATGCACCACAATAGGTCATTGGGTCATAATGCATTATTTTAAAAGAAAGACAGTTGTGTATGCAATGTGAAGAGGTTAAGATGAAAGAAAAGGTGGTTTTAAGTGTCTATGAAAAAAAAGAGAAAACTATTGACAAAAATCTAAAAAGCTCTCTTGGTCCCTAACTCGCACAATTCGGATGTTGTTTGTATCTGTCCAGAGCACATTATCTGTTCATATCCAAATAATATATCAGTGTTTGTTTACAACCCTAATAAGAACCATCACAATGAGACATTCTGCACTTGAGTAATGTCAGATCTGTCCATGAAAAGTCAGGCTGCATTAGATGTTCGTGTTTGCACGGATGTACAGACAGCTATCAGTGAATTACATTTGATACTGAAGAAAATGTCCAAACACGATGATATGAGCAAGATTTTAAGTTGTAAGTAACATATTTGCTATGATTTTCATGTGGCTTTCTGGTCATTGGAGATACCCATATCATGTCCATATGATGTCTGTTCTGCTGCTGTTCAAAATGGACAATTATTTAAATTGAATTATATTTAACCAAAATAAACTCAAGTGTCTTATTACTTATTACATAATTAATTTTAGGTAGATCTCAATGAACTCAATGTTTACTGTATATACTGTATGCCCCCCCCAACAACTGGTGTTAGTTTTAATGAAGAAATTACCAATGCTCCATGTTTCAGATTAAATAATGTATTACTGATAAACTACAGTATGTGGACTGCAGGCAGAAATGTGGTACCTAGAACAAGCATCTGTGAAAATGCAACTTCAGTATCAAGACATTATGTGGGCATTCCTGAGTAAGTTCAACAGGAGATTTAAAAAAAACGTAAAAAAAAGAATACTCAGTATAAATCATATAAACAGTATTTTGCCCATCATTGCAGGTTTGGGTAGAACAGGTTAAGGCATTTATTCTTATGCTTGTTCCCTGTAAACAATAACAACTCAGAGATAACACTGCACCAAGAGCCCAGCGTCTAGCCTTCTTGTGAGCAAACTCGTTTATAATGTCTTTGAATGCAGTTATAATAATATCTAAATAAGAGCTAATTAGCTGTTTTTTGTATAACATTTTTTTATTATTAATTTTTTTTTTTAAACATTTAGGGGCCCCATGAATTATCCAGGTTAACACACAGCACTCTTTTCTGCAGTTAACGTCGCCATGACAACAATGTCAATGATAGGGAAATAAGCCACATTAAAACCACATTCATCTGGATGATTGCTGTGAACGATCTCCAGTTACACTGTATATTCAACGTCACTAACAATTTATTGATCAATATTGTATGTATGTATTTCAAAATAGAAAATATTACACTTCATAACTTATTGTATTCATAACACGAGGTATGGGCTGGGTCCAGATTGACTTGCCGTTCGGACTTTGAGAAGTCCTGACCTAGGGGTTTACTTTTAAAAAACAAAAACTGAGTGTGTGTGTGTGCGTGCGAGCGAGTGTGAGAGTGTGCGTGTGTTTTCCTGTGCCAGTAAATAACAAAGTCCAGCATTGTGGAAGCAATATAACAAATAGGACCTGTCAGCTCAAGGGGGGGGCACTGCACTGATGATTGATTACTACAGTGAGGAGAGAGAGAGAGAGCAGAGGTGCTGATGTCAACGCTTTGTCCCACCAGACTGAAGCAGAAGATACAGTACAGAGTGTGTTTGGATGCAGGATGCTGGATGTCCTCGGTGTGTGGAGGAAGAATAATTAGAAGCAGCTAACAGCAACACATTAGAGCACAGACACACAGAGAGAAATCAAGGAGACATAGTGAAAGGGAAAGAGAGGAGAGCAGAGGTTGTTCAGGCTTCACATTTGGGTCAAATTATTGCAGTCATATCTTCAGTATCTCCACTAAATGAAGCTTGTGAGTCATTACAGGAAGAACACACACTTTGTGTGTCTGGCTCCACGTACTCTGTTGTTAGGTGTATTTTTCTTATTTCTGCATATAACTGGTCAAACGCAGACAAAAAGATATTTCCAGCACAGCTACAGTGTAGTTTGACACATTGGAGCACTTTCAAGGCCAAAGAATGGCCATGCTGATCTGTCTGTCCATCCATCCAGCATTTTAAAGCAAGAAACCTCTCCAGCTACAGGTCACACTGCCATGAAATAGATATTTATTCTATTCATAGCAGACTGCTGTCAGGGGCTAATACCTGTTCACACAGGAACTAGGTCTGCAGCTAATTCCAAACACATCACTGCTGGACCTCAGAGTCATACCAGAATATATAATATACATATATCTGCTAGACAGAGCATGGACCTTCAGTTACATTTTCATTAAAAGTGGAGATTCAACATGGCAGACAGTGTATACAAAACAGTGAGGCTTCATAGGATCCTTATAAAAAGTGAATGCAGAAACATACACTCACAGCAGAAAGGACAGTAGAGAAGGACAACGTTTGGTTTGCCAACAGTATCTAGGGTTATAGTAGGATTCTTTAATGGCTCACATGGTTAATTCAGCATAATGTACATTTCCAGAGCACAAATTTCTGTACAACAAGAGTCAGACTGAGCACCACTTTCCTCCTCTGAGTTTCTCTTTTTAACACAAATACTGTTTGCATTCACCCCATTCACACTTACTTACTGCATGCTTTTTGGTGACTTTCACCCAGAAGACCGCTGTTCGTGTCCCCTGTGAAACTGAAAGTCAGCGCTGACTTATTTTAACTTACGTATGTATGTAACCTTATGTGGTCACTTTGCATCACATAAGGTTACGTATGTGAATTAAGTTACATTAGTATGTCACATGACTTGACGTGATACATAACTTAACTTACGTAACTAACGTACTTATTTTAACCCAAACCATGATCTTTCCTAAACCTAACCAAGTAGTTTTGGTGCCTAAACTTAACCTTGTGTTGATTATTAACACAATGTTGATAATAAACAATGCGACGAAGGTCCGGTACGTCTGTATATGTCGTTTTGGGAGTCAGTAACATGTTGGAGGACTTGTTGGCTTTTTGGGCCAATCGGATAGCTATCTTAAAAAAAGCAAAGTGTAAATGCCTCCAGGAAGCATTCCAGACGAATTGAAATCTTATAGTTCCAACCACTTCTGGTAACGCATTCTGGCCAGATGCTGAAAACATGTAAATGCATAAATGCTTCTGTCTCTCAAATGCAAACGTAATCCTACACCCTTCATGTTTAACTACATCTTCTACATATACATCTCTCTCCTACACTAAAATCATCCTGTTTATCTCATGAAAGCAACAGGAAAAACGCAACCCCAGTGATTTCAACACACACGATCATACAGAAGGCTGTTGTAGTGTTTATCTGATACTGATCAGTTTGACCATTGAATAATCTGTACAGGCGAGGGAGCGACGTGACTGAGAGTCTGTGAAGACAAAAACATATTTGTCTCGCTTGTAGTTCATAAATATGATTCATTCATGTGTTTGTGTTTATGGTTTGGTGTTAAACTAATGTCAGTGATTCAACACTTCCAGATTCACATTCATATAAACAGAAATGCCCTTTGAGCCACTGAAAGGCTTTTAATGTGAAAAGAGTGTACAGAAAGTGTAGGGTTCCACTGACAGTAGCTTAACAGTGATTAAAAAAAATACAAAGTGGCAGCAAAACAATCAGTGAATGAAAAGAGTATTTCTTTTGGAAAGGAGAAGTGAGAGCAGCAGAGTGGTGAGAATGACGAGACTCTGTTGTTGTACTAATGGAATCATTGCTGTGGAAATGTACATTATACTGATTTTATCAGGGCAACAGGTAAACATGGAGGAGGTTTTGAGATTGTATCAATGGCAAATTAAAACAGGAGAAGATCAGAAAGCAAATGTTTGTAGTTATTATTGCAGTATCATTTTATAGTTATTATAGAAAAAACTATGTTAGAGGTGTCTTTATTTCCAGGTAAGCAAAAGGGTTTTGGAGTCAGGCATCACACATCACCAATTCAGATGAACAGTAAGCACAGGCCATAAGCGCAGCATACAAGCAAAGGGCTAAAGTTCAGAAAACAGTGGAAACAAATAAGAGTTCATCCAGGGAAGAAGTATGGAGAAGCAGGCTAAATATATAAAATATAAGCACATAAGCCAATTTGGGTTTTGTTATCTCACTAACACAATCCATTATGCATTAAAGTGTTACATGTTTGATTGCTTTGTTACTTTTGAAAATAAAGACAAAGAATATATGTCTTCAGTCCTCCACAAGTATACAGTATGTATGTTTATATATAATCAGTACATATGAAAAAGATGGTGAAACATTGCAAAGATTCAGTAAATAAGCAGCAGTATGGAATAAATGTAAATCTATTAAATGGATAAATGTGACAATGCAGTAGTCCAAATTGGAGATGGAGCATCTGCAGCAGGGAATGCCACTCCCAACTAATTAGCTAATTAGCTCTGACTCTGTATGCAAATGAGTGTATATTAATTTACAGGGATGCATGGCGGATGGAAAATTTAAATATTATGAGAAGAAAAAGTTCTGTACCTGCATTTCTTCATAGACCATACACCATAGCTCGTGTTAAGAAACAGTGTTGCCTGGTGTGTGTGTGTGTGTGTTGCAGTAATGTATTGGACAAGGAAGGGGTGGTTTTGTGCAAACCAATCAATCAGACTGAGGAAAGTAAATACACACACACACGCACACACTTGATGAGAGAAATCAATCAGTAAAGGAGATAGTTGGAGTCCGTCACTCTCTCTCTTTGTGTGTGTGTCTCTGTCTATGTCTTTCGCTCTCTGCTCGCTGTGATAAGTGGGTTAAGCTCCTCTGGGTTAATTAGACTGTTTCAGATGTGCATAATTCACTGGCTGCAGGCACCACAATATGCTAAATACCCTGCAAGTGTGTGTGTGTGTCTGTGTGTGTGTGTGTGTGTGTGTGTGTGTGGACACTTTGACATGTGTACATAAGATAACACTGTAAGCTGTAAACTCTACATTGTTAAATGTTCAGTATGTCTGTGTCCTCATCCATCTCATTTTTGTTTATTATTGTGTCGTATCATTTTAATTCTATTTTAACATCTTGCAGAGGAACAATTTCATAATTTCTTAATTCATGTTCCACCTCTGCCCTCAGAGTGGAGTTCACTGCTTCTACCCTGTTGACATGTAGTTGTCCGTAAGATCCAGCAGAAGTCTCAACTCACGAGTCATTTATATGAAAATACATGTAAAGTATGCCATTTTCATACTGTATGGATAAAAAACAGCAAGTCCTCCAACCCATATGACCACATAGGTCGTTTGTTCCTAATCTCTAATACGACCCACAGGAGTGTTTTCTAAATTACTGGTGGCAGGAACGACAGAATAGGGCATTTTACAATGACTCCTAAAACAACATATATAGGCGTACCGGACCTTTGTCGTAATGGTAACAATGATAAACACATTAGGTAAAAAAAAAGGTTAACATCATCAAAGGTAAAGATCATGGTTTGGGTTAAAATAAGTACGTTAGTTACGTAAGTTGAGTGAAAGTCCTGTGTTGTTTGACCCATCCATCCACACTGACCTCCTCTCTATGTGGACTTTGTCGTTCTTTATAGGTCGGTGCCTAACAATAAACGTAAATATGGGTCATAATAAGCTGCTGCACAGACGACCTATACGGTCGTATTTTTGGGGAGGACAGTCTCATAAAAAATTAGGGAATGTGAGGACTCAACCTGGAAACTTTTTTTTACAATAAGGTAAAAGACCAAAACCATAACTTCCCAAAACCTCCATTACTTTCTTAATGCAATGCATTCCCTTTGAAACAAGATGGCGGGCAATGAAGGGTCAATCTGAAACATAATCCAGTTTGTCATATGCAAATCAAACTGCCTTTTTCTCCATGACTAACAGAAAGGCGGGGTGGTTTAAAATCTGTGATGACTTTATTGTGTGGACTTTTTAGTTACACCCAGTGGTCAGCAGTGGTGAAAAGTAATTCATTTCATTTACTCAATTACTTTATATTTAAGTACAATTTTGAGTATTTTCATTTGAAGCCACTTAATACTTCTACATTTATCTGACAGCTATAGATACTGGTTACTTTGCAGACCAAGATTTGACTTAAATGTGATCAATTCCTAAAATATGATGCATTGTTATAGACTGAACTACTCAATAGTCTACAAACAAGTAAAGCGTAGCTCCACTTCAACCACCCAAAACATTAACATGCTGCTCAAATGATGATACATCAATAATATCACTCTGACAGGGGAGTTTCTGCCACGTGATGAGTACTTTTACTTTTGACAGTACCTTTTGCTGCTTAATACTTTTCTACTTCTATTTTAGTAAAATTGTGAATGCAGGACTTTATGTTGTGGTATTGCTTAAGCAAAAGATCTCAGAACCTCTTCAGTATGCAGTGCAGCATGCTTCTCAATGAAATAGTTTCCAAGGAGGTTTGTACCTTACCAGCGTGTTTTAGCTCCTTAACGACAAATCATGTATAGTTAAAATGTTTGCATTTCCAAATGTAGGCAGTTTTCTTTTTTTTCCAAGTTTCCATTCATATCTGTGATGTGTTTTAATTTCAAAAATTTCATTGAGCCAATGTGGTATCTACACTCAAATGTGTGGATGTCAGCCCGTATATACAGTATGGTATTTCATGTTGTATTCTGATGGTTGGTTTGTATACATGGGTTGTAGCAGTATTCACTTAAAATAAGCTATATGTACAGTCATATTTTTATTTCCTTTTTTCACATTTACTGTCCTCCCCTCTTCTTCTCTATTTTCCTCTCTCTCGCTCCAGTAGAGGAGGGTGAGGTTAACAGTCTTTTGAGCATTGCATGCTCTTTTTCATGTGTCATTCTGAAAGCTCTGACACACACACACACGCGCGCGCACACACACACACACACACACACACACAGGTGGGGTTTTGAGTCAGGGCACGTGATCACGCAGCAGTAGATTTAGTATGACAGGGTCACTGCATCACTCTGGACATTAATATACACTTCCACACAAAGAGAGAGGGACTGAGAGCCCTAACATACAGTAATATTAGACTGATTTCTGTTGATTTCAATCCAGTTCATGCTTTACACACAAAACAACCTCATACAATCAAGAAAAGATAACAAAAAACAAATATCTGCTTGATGGTACTAAATTCAAGAAACACATGTTCCAGGCAAGTTAAAGGATGAGTCTGGTGATATATATTTTTTGTGCCATAGAGCTCCACTGTTTTCCAAAAACTGTTAAAAACACATCAATGTTCCCTCATTACCACGCTGCCAAAAATACTCACTAGAGCACAAAATGTGGATTAATCCGCCGCTGAATAGTCCCCATCAAATTCCCCATTTCTTCCTCTTTAAGTAACGCCTGATAACAAAACAGAATTACTTTGAAAACCTATAGATTAATGCTTAGTTTATTTTCACTCTCTCTCTCTCTCTCTCTGATGGACATGATGAATGCATAAAGGTAAGACCATAAACATTTTCTACTTCACTTTTCCCACTGTCTGTCAGACATCATGTAACCTGGGCTTTCATTTGGTCTGACATCTGACTTATTGATTGACCGACTGATTAATGATTAGGTTTTAGTGGGAGCAGACTGCTTTGAAGGCAGATGATGGACTGATATACTATCAGAGTGACTGATTTGTTGCAGAGATGTAGCTGGGTTTGAAGATGGAACATTTCCCTATTTAACGTGTCAACCATGAACTCTGAAGCACTCCATCTTTCCATTTATAATTTTGTGTGTGTGTGTGTGTGTGTGCTTTAATTATATTGTTAAACAAAATGTGAGGTAGCAGAGACCTTTGTGTTACAGTGGGCTTCCGACTGAAAAGTTGCAGGTTCAAAGACCAGCAGGAGCAATCACTGAGGTGCCCTTGAGCAAGACCCTTTACTCCCAAATGCTCCAGTGGCCAACAGATCACACTGTTGTTGTACTGGGCAGCTTCCAGTCGTGTAATGTACATTACACTTTTGTCCTTTGCATGTTCACTTCATCTCCCATTAACTTCAATTGAAGCCCATATGACTGATGAATTCAAACATCTATCTCCTATTACAGAAAAAGTCTGCAGTCATGTGAAGCACGACACACAACATGTTTTCTGTATACGCATTTCATCGATTCAATCAGTCCTTCCCTAACGTGCTTTTGTTGTCTAAACCTAACCACAGATGGGACTCAGGTTGTGAAGTTAGTAGTATAGGAGACAGGGCTGGACTCGTAGTTCAGAGTTCATTTTTGATATGCACAGCTGGCCAATAGAAACAGGGATGCATTGTGTTTGGAAATGAAGAAGTAATTATTCTAGCAATGTGTTTAGTCTAGTGACTTTGCTTAGTATATAATGACATTATAAGACTACAAACTGATCTCATGCACTGTTTACAGCCTGTGATCGCTTGGGGTGAGAGTGTTGGATATAATTGAAGGCTAATGTGACTGTAGCCTATCCTCGACTGTGACATTCCTGATTTTAAAAATTATTTTGGTGATTGACAGTAGGGACCCTGAGTGAAACTAATGCCCAGGTTGGGCTAAACACTGATGTCATTACTAGACACTGGCTCTAATGTCTGGAGTGGTACCTGTGTCTGAGCAAATTATCTTTTCTTCTATTTCACCAAGTGACAGAGTGTGACAAGGGCTGAGACTTGTTCTTGTTCAATCATTTTGTGAGCATTGCTCTGAGTGTGTGTGTGTGTGGTGTGTGTGTGTGTGTGTGTGTGTGTGTGTGTGTGTGTGTGTGTGTGTGTGTGTGTGATCCCTCCTCAACATCATGTTAAACAAAATGGGAAGTGACAGATTCTCTAAAGGATAATGTGGCCAGGGCAGAGGCTGATATTACCACTCTCTCTCTCACACACACACAGTATATTTTACAGCACGGGTGATCTATTTCCAACAAAGCAGGTTTTTACATTAAATATAAAATCAAATCAAATAGGACTCCTGTGTTATCAAGCTGTGACTGCTGTTTGAGTTGTGTGTGATTGCATGGAACAGTGGAATTCCATTAGGTGGTAGCTTACTGTTAGGCTAGTGGTTATGCCCAGTCATTAGCATGTAGTTATGACTATAAAGCTGTTATGATATGGTATTATATTTGTGTCTCAATTCAAAATTTTGAGCATAGATAGATTTACATGTAGATTTTCCACCACGCTCAGATTTCAGATTATATTGACCAATGGTGACAAAGGACCGTCGCACTCAAAGGACCGTCGCACTCAAAGACGAGAAGTCACTTCATTTACAGAAAAGAAGAAGACTAAGGGCTTTGTTTTCCTGCAGGCACAAAGCCAGCACTAGGGCAAACACAGTTTTTATCCAATTTTCCTGGTCATTTCCTGGTGCCAAATGGACATCTTTGCACCAAGGTGTGAGGAGAGGCGCAGCTGAGGCGGTGTTTATGCTGATTAGGCGGCACAGTGCAATTTTGGTGTGCATTTTGGCACAAAATCACGTTTGCATTAAAGCTCAGACCACTTCTTATCGCAAACGCAGGGCAATTTTCGTGGCTTTAGTTGGTATCACAAAACACCTTTGATGTATGTTTAGTTTGCCTCTTTCAGTTTAATGGTGATTAATGATTTAATGGTGACTGACCTGCAATTTTCTTAACACTGACTAGCAAATTTCCAAACCTTGTTCGTTTTAAGAACAAAGTATTGTTTAATTTCTATTGTTTTCCATTGGATTAATAATGACTATTTTGCAAATAGACTGGTTGACGTAGACCTGACATTAATGTTTTCAAATATGAAGAGGAGGAGAAGAACTGCAGAGTTTAAATGTATTAATTAGCCTTTTAATTGTTTGCACAACTATAACCAGCCACTCCAATATTCCAGATCGGAGGGTGTGGTGATTGATAAATACACGGTCACCCAATCACATCATCTGTCTCATCGCTTTGAAACAGCTGAGCCAATCACAGTGACGAATGACGAGAAAAGTTCAACAAATGATGATGATGAAGAATCGGCTTCTCCAGGAAAGGGTAAACATAGTATTTCACGCTGCAGATGGTTACATTATATCTTAAAATGTGACACAGTGGCGTTTGCTTTGTAATGCTTTTCAGTATAAAGCAGCTGTAAGAATCAAACATATTCATTTATAGATAACTGCAGATTTACTGAGGTTCCTGCTTTAACCAGTTCAGTTCAGTTTTATTTATATAGCGCCATATCATAAAGTTATCTCAGGGCACTTTTTCGAGTAGAGCAGGTCTAGACCGACTCTTTATATTTATATTTATATTTACAGAGACCCAACAGTTCCCACCATGAGCAAGCACTAGGTGACAGTGGCAAGGAAAAACTCCCTTTTAACAGGTAGAAACCTCGAGCAGAACCAGGCTCTAGGTGGGCAGTCATCTGCCTCGACCGGTTGGGTTGAAGGGGGAGGGGGGGAGCGGGAGAGAGAGAGCAGGAGGAAAGAGAACGTAAAACTTGTCCGCCGTGGAGGTGTTATGGCACATGAATGTCGCCATCTTGTCTCTGACCTCCGCCAAATGCACATTTTTGGCCTGCGAGACGGTGATGGAGGAGAGGGACTACTACCGGCAAAGTTTAAACTGCGGTAGGTATCGCCGTGACACAGCGTGACTCACGTGTGCGGAGACGGCGGTCCTGAGGTCGATGAAGCTGGGCTTTCCCGGCAATCCCATCTCCGCCCAGGCACCCTGCATGTATCGAACGAGGTTCCTTGCCGGCCCTTTTCCAGCCGCGAAGAACACGCGATCCGACGTGGGCCGGCAGCGCTCGCGCAGCTCCAGCCACGTCAAGTGGTTGCTGAATTGCAATGCGGAGGAAAAAAAAAAAAACACATTTAGACGCCCCGTCAGATCGAACTCAAATTTCGGGCACACGTCGGCGGAGACCCCCGTACTTACCGAGACCACAAAGCCCTCGGAGGACCGGCCGCCGGTGGTCTTCGCGGCTTCCACTTCCTCCACCGTCATGTTGGTCAGGATTCCGGGGCGGTGGCCGTAGATGCACGCCACAAACGCCGAGAAGTATCCGTAGAAGCTATACCTCAGCGCTTGTGAGCCGTCATCTGAGCGGAGGACACGCCAAAAGTAAACCACCTCAGAGATGCATTTACTCGCACACACGCCCGCCCGCACGCACGCACGGGCTAAACTGTCGTTTACATATCCAGCAGTGCGGGGATTCGTGCCCCGGCCGTGTCCCAGCACTTCTTCAGGCTATCCCTGGAGACGACCTTCGCCATCTTGTCCGCCTTCACTTGCATTTGGTGCAGGACCACCTTTTTTGTGATGTTGGCGAGGGCCGATTTGACGGCTCTCACCACGCTGGTCAGCTGGGCCTGGGACAGGCGGCAGAGGGGAGGAGGGGTCTCCTTCATATATTGGAGGAATTGGTACACGTTTCTCATATAAAAGTTCGCCGTTGTCACCGTCTTGCCCGTAGTCAGGAGATGGGAGGACCATCTCTTAAAAAAAAAAAGCACAAGGTTGGACATGGTCAGGGATCACGGGCCGGGCAGCAACCCGAGAAATGATTAGGAAAGCCGGCCACACTTACTTTCTGATCTGGGCCCCGTCGTCCAGAAACAACCAGCTGCGTAGGTTGCGTTTTCCCGTGGCCATGAAATAAACAAAAGACTTCACGCAGCTCACCTTGGAGTAGGCGTTTTTGAGATGCTTGGTAGAAGGGCAGATTCCCTCCTGGTAACGTTGGTAATCCTCCAAGTAACTTTCAATGTATTTGGGGAAGATCAGATGGCGCAGACCCGGCATTCTTCCACTACTTTGGAAGAGTCTGCGCAAGACTCCTTCCTTCGGTCTTTTGGTCAGCGATGGCCTGCTGGACTCCCCCTCCTCACCTGATCCTTCCTCCTCCACCACCACAGCCGCGGCCCGTTCCTCCTCCGCGGCCCGTTCCTCCTCCGTGGCCCGTTCCTCCTCCTTCTCCGCCGCCGCCCCCTGCAGCAGATCCGTCCGCTCTGTCATCACGCCGGACCCGGTCGTTCTGCGACTGGAGATGGCCTGTGACAGCCGCCTGTATTTTTGCCGGAGGTCGGCCAGTTCCATAACCAGCCTCTGGTTCTTCTTCCACCTCTCCGTGCATCCCGGGTCGCTGCACGTGGGCGGCCGCGGCTCTTCCTGCACCCGGCCTGCCAAACGCGCGTCATTGCCCTCCTCTCGTGCCACCAGGTCCAAGCCGGAGACCATGGCAGGTGAGGGGTTTTTGGCATGGAGCGCAGCCAGGAGGGCGATAGTTTTATTTCTCCTTACCCTATTTAAGTGGACCTCCACCTCTTCTTTGCTGAGCTCCGAGTGGCTTTCCCTCAGGTGCCTGTCCAGTCTCGTGCTTTTGTACGCAGATCCCGAGACCGAACAGGCAAGGTCCCTGATGTTGACCCTTCAGGTGGCGTGGTTGAGGAGAATCCTCCGCTCATCCAGGTTTGCCACATTGTGTGTCCTTCTGAGGTGATTGGACAGTGCCGCAAAAGCCTTGAAACAGAGAGGGCAGGTGGAGGACTTCTTTGGAAGTGTCATTGCTGAAGAAAAACGATTAGACCGCTGTGATAACATGCAATTTTCCATCGAAATCGGGGAGAAGAGAAACACAACCTACCTCCAGCGCGTTCTGCGGAAAATGAGAAAAACCAAAGCCGAAACTTCACTCTTATTTGCGGACCAACAGAAACAACACTAAGAGCAACATTATAATAGCAATACTAATAATAAGAGCAACAACAGTAATAGCAGCAGCGGGTGCAGAGCAGGAGCACGGGGGCAGCAGGTGGCCACAACCATAGATCCGGACTCAACAGCTCCGGAGACAGAAATACCTGCAGAAAGCAACAGAAGGGGGGGAGAGAGAGAGAGAGAGAGAAAGCACACAACTAAGAAGTTGAATTAATAACAAGCATTGATGGGATATGAGGGCTTACAGATGGAGAGGAAGAGGAGGAGAAAGGAGCTCAGTGCATCATAGGAAGTCCCCCGGCAGTCTAGGCCTATAGCAGCATAACTAAGGGGTGGCTCAGGGGTCACCTGAGTCAGCCCTACTATAAGCTTTATCAAAGAGGAAAGTCTTAAGCCTACTCTTAAATGTGAGGAGGTTGTCCGCCTCCCGTACACAAACTGGGATCTGGTTCCACAGGAGAGGAGCTTGATAGCTGAAGGCTCTGGCTCCCATTCTACTTTTAGAGACTCTAGGAACCACAAGGAACCCTGCATTCTGGGAGCGCAGTGCTCTAGTGGGGTAATAGGGTACTATGAGCTCTTTAAGATATGATGGTGCCTGACCATTTAGGGCTTTGAAGGTGAGGAGAAGGATTTTAAATTCTATTCTGGATTTTACAGGGAGCCTGTGTAGAGAAGCTAATATTGGACCACAGTAAACATTATTATTTTTACGCCGACTTATGCTGCACCTACTGGTTGGAGAGTGTTAAATTAAAATAGTTTATCTACATTTTAGTATTATTGCCTTATTTCTGTGAATTTGCTTCAATTATTTAATTTGCTGTTGTTGACAAAATCACTAAAGTGGCAGCTGAATGCCAGAAACAGACGTGGTTCTGAGATGTCTATTCTAAGTGCAAAGTCTAAGAGACATTTTCCACCAAAATATCAACAACTCGCTCCCACCTTTGCACCGTGCGCTCTGCACTAGACACCAAATGACAAGTTTAAATGGGGCCATTGTGTATTTGCAATTTATGTGCTGCCAACTATAATACTATGGTCCAATTAGGAATTTGGTGAACAGGTTTTACAACATAGTTCTGAGTGAACACAGTTGCTGTGTTTTGTTTTTGCTTTACTTGATTCATTTTAGTGGCCTCACTCAGGGCAAATCAGCTGGCCACAAAAACTCTCCTGGCCGGTGTTCCCAGGGCCAGCAGATACTGACCTCCACCCCCACCCCCACCCCTTCTCAACCCAACCGGTCAAGGCAGATGATCGCCCACCTGAATTGTTGGGTCTCTGCAAATAATATTATAATGAGTACGGTCTAGACCTGCTCTATATGAAAAGTGCCCTGAGATAACTTCTGTTATGATTTGGCACTATATAAATAAAACTGAATTGAATTGAACTGTCAGTCACCAGAATTGCACTTGATTTGATTTCCCCATATCCACTTTGTAATAAAACAGTGTGACCACGGACAGACCAGAAATCAAAGCAACAATGGATCATTTATTTACAAGGTCTGATCCAAATTAAATAAAAACTACAGGTGTGAAAATGACCCAAGACACCCATATCAATAGAATCAACAGGGAGAAAAGTTTCGACACCAGGCAGTGTGGAGCTCTCTATAGTCCAAGGTTCAAGGTTCAAGGTACATTTATTTGTCATACTACAAGACAGGGCTGCACAATGAAATTAAAGTTGAAGCCCCCATCATGTTACATATAAACAAACAATTAAAATTAGAATAGAATAAAAAAATAATAATAAAAACAATATAAACAGTTACTTATGTACATATATTATACAAAGGTAGTGGTATGATAATGTGCAAAACCAGCACAACAGAAAGTTCCATGTCATTTTTATTTATGGTGGAGTGCGGAGTGTGGTGGAATTCACTAGCATGAAAATACAGAAGTGGAAAGTACCGAAAACACAGCGACTTTTGCCCTCACTGTCGCTTTACGGTTACGCTGCAGCTCTCTCGTTTGCACTGCCTGACTTTTTGTTTGTAGTTCTGACACAAACCTCTCACGTGGGCGGGTTTTTTTCAGGGGTGTGTCCCCATTTGCAAATTAATTGGTAATAATAATATAGTCCCTATAGTCTTTCCCATACTATAGAGTCAAGCTCCTCATAAGTATAGTAAGACACATGTATACCCTGTGTGTTCGCTTGCTTGGAGGTGGCCAATCTGACCCTAGTTCAGTGGATCAAATGAGAAGTAAGCTCTAATAAAGATAACAATGAAGAGAGGAGGGAGCAGTCTTTACACACACACACACACACACACACAGAGAGAGAGAGAGAGAGAGAGAGAGAGAATGCTAGTGTCTTTGAAGGAACTTAAAGCTCTTTGTGCTGCCAGACATACTGAATCCTCTCCTTTTTTATAATATAAAATACTGACACTTTTTATGATGGTCTCATTTGATTACAATAATTGCACTGTTTAAAAAACATGACAGCATCTGTTGTTTGTTCAAATGCCTAAAACAATTCTTCTCTGTCAGAAGCAAAGCCAGAAGTAGAATGGTGTTGTTTTAGAGCCATATAACTTCATATGGAGGAGGTCAAGGTGAATGGATGTGTCAACAAAGTGAATAACTTGGGAGAATACTAATTGTTGTAATGCAAAGCTTCTATCTGTATCTGTTTATGTCACATCTGTATAACTGCCTCATTTTGTGTATTGCCATTTATTCCCTTTATGCATGTATGATTTGCTGCTCACATAATATAAAATGGTGTAAATGTCAGAAGGCTCAGACAGTTTTTAATTTGGATTGTTTTGGAAGCCAATGACAAACAACATATTTTGTCATTTAGTTTGGAGGACATGTTGATTTGCTAATTTGAACACCCAACAAGTTGTATCTTTATTCAGTGCTGAAATTAGTGGATTAATTGATTAGTTTGAACAGCAGAAAATGTATTGTGAAAATATGACTATTTTCATAACAAATGAAAAACATTTGCTGGTTACAGCCAGGGCCATAATAAAGTGCTAGGGAGCCCCGGGGCACAAATGAGCATCTGGGCCCCTGTTAACCCCCTTTGTTCCTCCCAGTCTCTCTGTGGTATTTTGATTAAACACAAATGACAGTTATGTAGGAAGGCCTTCAAGACAGGGCCCCAAGACCAGGTAATAAAGCCACTTATCATGTCAGGTGATTTTCTCAGTCACATTAGCACAAACTAGTTGACGCACACTAAACCAGAAGGTTAACATGTGACTCCTGGAACTCCAGGGGCCCAGGTCAGTTGCACATTCTGCCCGATTGGTAATCCAGCCTTGGTTGTGCTTTAAAAATGTGACCATTTGCTGCTTTTCTCCGTATATGTGTGTGTGTGTGTGTGTGTGTGTGTGAGTGAGTGAGTGTGTGAGGCTGATTGCATGGGGACGCTGGACTTAATGACAGCTAATTGGTGCAGCCGGAGAGTTCTTCTTGTTGCTGCTTTTTGGCACGGCTGTGGCCGCTTGCTTACATTGATGACTGGCTCTAATGATGATAATGACATTTGCATTGTAAATGTGCCTCTTCAGCAAACAACAACAGCACAGAAATCATGGGGATAATTGGTTTAGTTGTATTAATATGATGGTGCTATTTAGCCTGCTGGGGTAAATAGATAGAATCAAACTACACGGCACACACACTTGTTATTGGTTGACTTTGTTCTGTAATTTATTACATAGATTTTAAAGCTGTAATGGCACAGTAGAAACATAGACAAGTCATGCAGAAAAATAAATGTGTAATAACTGCTGAAATTCATAATATTAAAATTGTATAATATGTATGTTGTATTTATAGTGCAGTACAAAATTGTTTCTGAATCACACAAAGATGTAGAATAGATATAAGTGGCCATTGGTAAGGGGAACAAGCATTCAAAAACACTGAGTCAGTTATCATTCAGTCTCTCCCACCCATTATTTCCCTTAAGTAGCTTTGAAGAAAACCTACCTTTTTGATCTCCAGCAGAACTGTAAAACAACGTTTGTCGATATGTTGACAATGTTTTCAATCGATGAAGTTTTTCTGATTAGCAACCAAGCAACCTCTCAAATATATTTGGCATTTCCCAAATAATGACATCAGAAGAGAGATTGATCGATCACACCATGATGACTGTACATCAGCTGTTCAACCCTGCCACCAGGGAGTACAACGACGTTAATCGTGCAGTCGCTTGGTGTTCGCTCTTCAAGTTGGGATTACTGGTTAGTATTTCTACTTGTGCTACAATCAGCATTGCTATGTAGTGACACTCCCACACCGCCACACAACCCTGTGCTAATGCCCGCAATGCCTGATTTGGTCTGAATACAGCCTAATACTTAAACAATTTCCACACATTTTAACATTTATTCATACATTGTGCTCTCTTACTACTCTCATTGGTCTCTCCGAAAAGGCCTGTCTAAGTTCTGTCTCATTCTTAAATTTTTCTAGAGCCTATTTCTTCCTTTCAACTTGCTGCAGATGCCTACTGTGCTCTAACTGTAACAACAGCAGTTCCTTTTGCTCAAAAGTTAAGGTAGGATTTAAACCAGCAACATCAGGAGCAGGCAACTCAACAAAACCTGGAGCAGACCTGACAGGATATGCCATGTCTTTGTAAACTCCATCCTCAAACAAGTTAGCCTTCAAAATTGAGTTAAAGTTCTCCTTCATTGGTTTGTCCCCAGCGTCCTTTCCAAAATGCTCCCCGATTTTCAACAGCTGCTCTGAACTACAGCACTCTAAAACCTCCTCTGAGGGTCCTTTCAAAAAAATCCTCAATGCCCACAAAACACACACTATTAGGCATGGCAAAACAACAACAATTACCTTTGCAATTAAGTACCAGCACAGGAGTGCAAAAACAGCCAAATGCACATTAAACAAACCAAAGTCAGAGCCATTCCCTCTAACTGCCTAGCCAAAACCTAGCTAAACTCCCCCCTAGTCTTGTAGCTACTTGTGGTGGGTACTTATGCACTGACAGCTCAATGGGACGGCAAGGCAACTAGAGAACCGCGCCACGAATGTGCCCCCGAGACTAGCCACGTTCGCTACCACACCACAAATCCCCCTAAACAAATTCCAAAGGGAACCCATTCTACAGCCTAATCAGGGAGTATGCTCCGAAAAGCAAAGTTAAACATGCAATGGACACCATATACTTAACTGTTACGTGCCACAAAATCACCCGCAATCTGGGGAAAAAACAAAAACATATACTCCTTCTACCCAAAATCTGCAAACAACCTACAGGGCTAAAACATAAATACCACAACACTAAAAACCTATAGTTACTTAAAGCATTTTACATCCATTCAAGTGTCTCCCTTAAGCGTTTTTTACAACTTACTATTCACTACAAACTCTGGACACGAGGTACCGATGCACCAGACACTGATTATCCATCATTCACAAACTCTGCCTCTGCCAACTCCGCCCGCTAAGGCTGTAAGGACAAAAAATAGAGGAAAAATGCTTCAAGTTACCTTCAAGTTACCTGCAACACTACAAATTTGTCACAGCCTGGCTCTTAGACTGGGGCAAAAGCGAGAGATACACTAAATAATAAAGTAATTTATTAATCACAAAATAATCAAAGCTAAAGCCTATTCGGGACTAGTACTACCTGGGGACCTCATGTGATTTAGAAACCCCATCACGTCTGTGTTTTGTGCTGCGCATTCGCACGAGATAAGGAAAGTCTGTAATTTACTCAAATTTAATGACATTATCCCTCGGATATGATGTCAAGGCTCTGCGTGACATCCACTTCCTGAACGTCAAGAATGCTAAGAAGAAAAGCAGGCACTGTACGCAGGAAGAGTGTTGTGTCTCGTCGGATTTGTTAAGTGTATTTCATGTCATGTCTTAGTTTTAGTTTTATGTTAAGTTGAAGTCACTCATGTCTAGTCTCGTCCTGCACTTCCTGTTTTATTTTGTACTCACCTTTCCCTCTCGTTTCAGACCTGACTTCCTCCCTTTGTGTGATTTTCCCGCCATTGTGATTGTCTACCCCACCCCTGATTGGTCTCACCTGTTTCCCCCTACCTCATGTATAAATAGTCCTTGTCTCCCTTTGTCCTGTGCCAGTTCGTCTTGTTTCGTCCTTAAAAAGATTTGAGTCAAGAGTACCAGCGAGTTTTCCATGCATCAGGTTTTTCTTCAGTCTGTTATTTTTTGATCCTCCATGTGAGTGTTTTGTTTTGTACTTTGTATATCCTCCTCGTGAGCGGTTTTTGTTGAATTCAACTTCAGTAAAAGATTTGTTGATACACCTTACACTGTCTGAAGAGTCGTGCACTTGAGTCCACCAGTTTTGTGTCAGAGTTCGTGACAAAGAGACACTCAGTTTAATTGCTGTGTGGGGTGAACCACATTACCAAAAGCAATTTGATCAAATGCACAACCACAACATTTGGGAAAAGATTCACAAAAACCTCTTGTTCCGGTGCCCGTCTGTACAGAACTTTGGATGCTGTCAAAACTTTCATTTATAATTGCCAACGCAGCCTCCATGATTGACTCGACTGGGAAAATGGCAGAGAAAAGGTATGCAGAACACAAAAAAACATGCAAAAAATGGTATGTAATTTGCGGTGGAATTTTTACTTCGCAAATTATGGACATGGCAGATTCACACAGGATTAACGTCACAGACGACCTCCACAATTATTACAAATTACTAGAGGTCCCCAGGTAATACCAGTCCCGTGCGAATAGGGCTAAATGCAAACAAATACATGGGAGGAATCTATAAAGTCAGTAGTGTAGGGAGTGGATGAGGGAAATGTTCTGCATTGATGTCTTTGTAAAAACAAAAAAAGGAAACAAAAGCCACATCGCAGAGGTGTGTGGGGAGAGGAGATCTGCCAAAGGACTGGCTGCTGTTCCGGCTTGTATGCATGGGGCACACTGGGCCCAGGTGTGTCCCATGCTGCTGATTAACCTCCCAACACAAAAGAGACAGCAACAGCAGATCAAACCAAGCAGAGGGGCCGCTGGAGAACTCTAACTTCCAATACTTGATGTCTAGCTGATGAACAGCTGCATTTTAAATGGAGGAAGCTGCCAAATTCCCATCATTCTTTTGAAGACAACTATTTTTCGTTGGTTTTCTAGGTCTGATTTTCGGAGTTTGTTAGCTTGTGAATATTATGTCTGGCAGCTGATACTGGAGTTTTAGATGTCCAGATATTCAAATAAGCACCTGAATGCGCCACAGACAGCCATAGAGATCTAAATTTGTTTGTTTATCTTTTTTTTCTTTTCATTTTCAAGTACTGGAGCTTCCAGACACAGAACTGAAACCGAGACATTCAGTCATGCTCATCCTCACTACATTTTCATCACTTTTCACCAGATGGTTGTGCAGTACAGAATAAAGCTTGACTGATGTTCCACAGGTGCTATTTTTAGCTCAGGATCAGATATTGTACTGTATATATTGTCTGAGATGTACACAAAAAAATGGCCATGGGATTGTTTTAAAAACATAATCATTCAAACAGTATAACTGCTATAAATAAATAAATAAATAAAAAGAATTCATAGCACCCATCTACAAAGAATTATGCACGTTTTAATATATGAATTGTTTGTGTAGCATTAAAACCGTAAGAAATCAAAAGTGTCTTTATCCCTTCTTATTACATATGCAAATTTTATAAAAATGCAAGAAACTGCATACAATTAATTGTTTTTGAGTTACAGGTGAGCAAATAGGAAAAAAAAGGCATAAAAGAATGTTAATACGAAGTATGAAGTACGTATTGCTGCTGCACAGCAGTCACAATGATTTTACATGCTGTGTGGCACAAAAGAATGCAGATATGTGTTCTGACTTTTGAACCTCATCCATTCTAAGGTTTATGGAGATTTACTCCTTAGTATTCATGAATAACTGATTGGGTCATTTTACTTTGTTCTTTTGACTCTGAACTGAATGCACAAACCTGCAAAACAGAGTTTAGAGGTAGAAACTGGAAGCAGGGATGTAGATATTCAGACTTTCAAAACAGAATTTACAGGTACAAACTTAAATAACTAAGCATACCTTTATGAATGATTTAATATTCCATACCCAGCAGGTTAGCTGTACAATAGAGGTGATCATAGCAATCTACGTTGGTTAAAGGTAAGCCCACTTGGAACAAAAAAAACCCACAAAACCCAGCCCTGCATGTCATACCAAAGACTATACTATGCTTGAATTATGTACTATTCAGCCAACTATAGGAAATCCCAGACTACATTTTTTTAAATGCAAAAAGGTCATATATATGCATTTTGATGGTGGAGATTTTAGGATGGGAAAATTATGTTTGCTTGGAGTCTGCCTATAAAAGAAGCTGCTAGAACCTTCCACACACATTCTCCGAGTCTGTTTGCAGCACTGTATCCCAAATTATATGGTTTTGTTTCCAAGACGACTCATTTTAAAAAAGCAGGGAGATTGTGTGTGTGTGTGCGCGTTCTTGTCCTAGCATGCATTATTTACAGCCTGCCTGCGCTGCTTGCAAACCCTGCTATTTTCTGTGGGTGTTAAGCGTGCACGGAGAGCACAGCTCAGCTCTGTTCATCACAGTCGTTGCATAACGTTTCCAGTCCCGTGTGACTTCAGGGCTGTGGCTGTGTGGAGCTAACACTGCTGGCTCTCTGCTGCAACACAAATCCTCCTGATGTCTGACTCTGATGCTTTGTGGGTATGAGGAGATGTACACTGTGAATGTGTGTGTGTGTGTGTGTGTGTGTGTGTGTGTTAGTATTTAAAGCAGCCTTCTGCAAAATTTTATAGTAAAACCATGATAGCCACAGATGCTACATCTTGTTATCCTACAGAGTATGATACAAATGTTAGGGTTTTATATTATGGATTACAAAAGGTTAGCTTTAGCTGTAATTCATAGTAAAGTGATGATTTAGGTTCAGCATTAATTTCTTGCCAAAAGGACTGCAAAGAAAATTTCAAACCTAAAAAGTTCTTCACTGTTCATTTTTAATGGATGACATGGTTTTTATTGTGTTGCCCCGGTTGCCTTGACTGTACCAAGCATTTGTTCATTTTGTCCTTCTCCCAGCTGGATAAGCCAATTCATGCCTTTCCTTTAGGTTCAGCGATAATTTGTTGCCATAATTTACAAATTAGCATATATTGTAGCTTGTGCAGTGCCAGCCACAGCCTGTTCACCTTGCTGCCATTTAGCTAGTGATACAGAAGTCTCTGCTGTCGTACCACCAGACTACAGAGTAGCTTCTTTCCTCAGGCTGTGAGACTCCTCAATTCATCCTCTGCACCCCATCATGAATAATAATTTTCTGTTGTTTGATTTTCTGTGTGTGTAGTATGAAGGGACTAGAGTATGGTGTCAGATTCACATGTTGCAAGTGCAATAAAACATGCTCACGAGCAAATTAGTTTATTTCACACGCGCAGATATTAACTACCACTCACACAATATAAGTCCTCGCACAGAAATTCAACCACAGAGTTGTACAGGCAGCTGCGAGTGAGAAACTAAACATAGGGAGAGGCAAAGAACTGCACCTGCGTGTATAGAACTAAGCAGCATGAACACAAAGCAGCCACCACGCGTGAGAGAGTTTCTGCTTGGCGAGCGCTGGAGGGCATACACGCTCTCGCAGGTTAACTCTGCTCTCGAAGTTGAATCTGCTCGTGTGAATCGACCTGACTTTTGATAATTTGGGGGCGGAAACCAAGGGAGGCACTGGCCCTCTTATGATTGGTCACTTTCAACGCGATCACATCCACACGACCTCCTTGAACCTTGATTGACAGCTTCTGTTCCATACTGAACAGCAGGCAGACAGTTTGACTGAGTCCTGACAACAAGTTTGGAGTTGAAGTCACAGTGGATGGAACAATGGCGCCGACACCTGGCGATGGGCAGATGAAGCTTTATAAAACTTTAGGTCTTTCATTCTATTTGTGCCGAAAAAGATTCGAAGCTTCAAACTCAGCAAACACAATGACACCTGGTGGCTTGTAAAACCTGTAGCAGCCCTTTATGACTGGGGCCAAAGCACCACCACAACTTGCTGATATTATTACTTTTAGTCTCATATGTGAGCAAGAAAAGTCCAAGAAGCCTGCGTGCTCCGTCCACTGTACAATGTGTCCGAACACATATTATATGCACGTGTACATGTCTCATGGAAAGTAAGATTGTTATCATTACTTGTTATGTCACTAGCTTAAACCTTAATTCACACCAGATGCAAAACATCAGCAGCTCTGAAGCAAATAACTTGCACAAACAACATATTGAACTCTGATGGGCAGACTGCCGTGACATATTCTGAGCACATTCTCCCCAGAGGATGAACTCTGTTCATTTTGGACACTCAGTGAGCTTCCTTTAGTGAATTTTGTGGGACGTGTTTCTGGTAATTACCACAGTGCCCAATAGCCCATTAAAACTGCAAGTGTGTGGAAGTTTATCAGAGCTCACTGGGACATGCTTGATTAATGAGGACATCCCGTCACAGAAATACAAATATTGTACATGGCACAATCGAGCTCAGATGATTTGTCGGAACAAATAAGTAGGATCAAATATACAATACAGTTACAATTAGATTATAGTAAAAAAATGCACATTCAAGAGCTGAGAGGAGGAATTAATAATGCAATTAAATCAAGTTTACTAGAACCACTTAGGTCGACTGTACATAAAAGAGATCTAATATGATATTATTTTGAATGGTTTCTGTCTGATAACATTTTTAAAGACAGAACATATTTCTCAAATGATTATTATTATTATTATTATTATTATTATTATTATTATTTATCTATATATACAATACTATTATCAGTCCCATCAAGAAGAACAGATTAGTATTACTTAATATTACGTGATGACCATCTGTAGAGGTTCTGTCATAACTTTGTAGTGTTTGGACATTAACAATAATACTGAATCCAACATCAACTTAATCTTCTTCATGGCTGTTGATTAATTTCGGTCCTAAAACCAGCCTACTGGCAGATTAACTCCAATAACTGGACTGGTGTGAAGCAGTAGACCATGGTGAATTGTGGGATACACTTAACTCTAAATACCACTTTGAAGCTGTAGAAGGAGTGTGCATCATGTGTGGGTTAAGTGTACTATGTGTTGGCATATTTCAGACACACACAGACACACACACACACGTTGTAGATGAGTAAGGAAGAAAGGGTAAGCAGTACAAAGGCCATAGTGCCCAACAACCACACGCACACACTCTGGCTTACATACACACTGTGTTCCTGTGAAGGAATATCCCTCGTTTGCATGCAATAGATGCTGTGGTGCCGAGAAAAGCTTTTTTTGTTTGTGTAGATTATGAAAATGACTGCATGGAGTTGAAGTCTCTGTGTTGGTGTGTGTGTTTGCATTTGTGCGTGTTGCTGCAACAGACAAGCTGTGGTGTGTTGACAAAGCAGTTCCAAATGATCCAAGTCCCTGGTTACACAGTGGCTAGCTAGCTGTATGCCAAAATGTCAGCTTTGCGTGTGTGTGTGTGTGTGTGTGTGTGCGTGTGTTAACAAATACATATGTTCCTGGTTGCTTGCATATGTATCTTCTCCTGTTTGTGTGAATGTGTACATAGTGTACGTGTGGTGTTGTATGGAGTTAAGACAATAAAAACAGCAGGCATGGTAGAATGTAAAATTAAAGCAATACAGACTGCCTTGTGTGTGTGTGTGTCTGTGTAGCATGGATTATGTATAATGGAGAAAAATGCAAATCATGCAATTACAAGCCCCAAAGCCAAGTATTAGAATTAATGCCTGCAGCAGATGTGATGGAAATGAAGTAAATTTCTTATGTGGAATTAGCATACTGTACTGTAGGGCAACCCCCACCACACACACACACACACACACACACACACACACTCGCGCGCGCACACACACAAAGAGGGCTTATTGTCCCTTTATCACCTTCATCACATTTAACAGTTATGTAAATTATAGGCCTTTACTTTGTGTGTTTGCGTGCGTGTGTGTGTGTAAATCAGAGAAAGTAGTGCCAACCAGTACTGTGTGTGTATTAAATGTTACAAAAATGATCTCTATATTTTATTGTCTGGACCTCTGCCAGCGGCCCCAAAGACTACACTGTTCACTACACTCAGACACAAGTGTCTGAGGAACCAGGCTGTAGTGGGGCTTGAAATATAGAGTTTTATCCTGAAGGTGGCAGTAGAGGAAAAGCAAAAGTGGTCATTGCAATGAATAGGGTTCATCCTTTGGGAACCCTGAGCATGAATGTACTCAGTAAAGCGCATGGTAATCTCACAAATATAGATAATTCTTTTGTACGAATTTTACATGATGGTAGTCAAAGTAGGGGTCACCAAAATGAGTAGGATCCATCCTCTGGGGATCATGAATACACACAGCTAATTGTTATACCAACCTTGGGGACCAGAATGAAACAAACAATCAAATAAAGAAACAAACAAACAAATACAATATATAAACTTTATAATTAAGTTAAAAATTGAATACTTTCAGTAAAATCCAATAAAGCAAGGATACATACTAGATTAAGATTAAAAAGATGAGTCTTAAGAAGTTTCATGGCAAATATTTATGTTCAGGAAGTCTTAACTGTTGGCACATTTAATACTGGAGTGTTTGATGACCTAAGGAGCAGGGACTACAGAGGGAGAGACAGTCAACTGAGTATAGAGGTGTTAAACCACCTCAAGCTTTGTAAACTTGTAATAAAACTTTTAAATCAATTCTATAAGAGACGGGAAGACAGTGTAAAGATGCTACAATGGGTGTGATGTGTTCTCTTTTACTTGACTTTGTTAAAACTCCTGCATGGGGGATTTTGTATAAAATGAAGTCTGCTCAGTGATTTTTATATATATATATATATATATATATATATATATATATATACCCAGTTAAAAGAGCATTGCAATAGTCCAGACAAGAGAAAAGCATGAATCCATTTTTTTGCACTGGAAATAGCAAGATATGGACTTTTGCAATATTTCTCAATTGGAAAAAAGAGGTCTTACTGATGCAGTCATTACTAAGGTTTAAATCATTGTCTATTGTCTACCCAGGCTTTTTGCCTCAGATAGTCTTTTTTGGCAGAGTTTCAAGTCCAGAATCTTAGAATTTTCTCTCTTTTTGGGTCAGCATCAATAACTATAATTTGGTTTTGTTCTCATTTAAATTCAAATAGTTGTTGAACAGGTGTATCAGTTTTAATGCAGTCTGAAAGTGAAAAAAACAAAAATGGTAATGCAGAGGGGTTTAAGACCAATATATAAAGTTTTTTTTTTTTTCAAAATGCTAACCAGCTACCTCTAGTAGCATATTCAATGGTGACACATACATTCCAAACAAGTCTGATATGATGTATCAGAATGTATTGCCTTATAAAATAGCAATGGTTTATTTTTCAGTGTTCCTTTGTGCTGTGAGTTCTGTTACACGAATAAAGAACATGAACTGTAGTGTAGTACTGTATGTTTTCTGTCTTCCCTCTGAAAAACATCTAATGTAATGATACATTCATCTGTGTTCCTGTAAAGGAGCCCATTTGTAGGATTCCCCAAAATTCCCAGATTCCCCCACATTGTTTATTAGATTCCATGATCTCCCAGGAATTCATGTTAAAGTATCCGCAGCAATTCCTTCTGCTCAACTCCTTCTCTCATAGTGCTTAGATTTGTCTATTTTTATTCTCCTCCTCTCTCTCACCCACTCACACACGCACACACACACACACACACACAAGAATTGGGTTTTGGATCAGTTTAAATCGTTGGCCATGATGCTTTTGAGTAAAGCGAGTGGAAGCTCATCTCCATGTTGCCTTGGAAACGTTGTAGGAAGAAAATCTTTGATATGTCCTTGGAGACCCTGTAATGTGTGTGTGCACGCCTTGTAATGTGCACACATGGATGTTTAGTTGTGTATTGTATATTTGTATATTTATTACAAAATAACAGATTACATTTCGAGCTCCACATAATACACCATCACTACAGTCTATGATAATGTACAGGATAACCTTAGTGAGGTCCTCCACCTCTGAACTTTATTCCCAAAGCTGACCAGGAACTGGAGGCTACATTTTCTTCCGTCATTCTATTGTTAGGAAACCATTTGAACCTTGAATGCCAACAACTAATTAAATTGCATGTTTTTCTGCAACAGCATACAGCTCTGCTCTTTAAATTACATGTCCTGAAGGGAGAAATGTATGGAGCCCCTAGTCGTGGCAATAATCAGTCAGAATTCAATTGATTATCTGTCTACGTAGATGGAGGAATTCTTTACAGACAGCAAATCAAGTCATTTCACTTTAAATTGTATTTGCATTAAATGCATAATATGTCATTTCTGCCACTATGGGGTCTCTCAATCAAAACAGTAACAAAAGACGTAGTTTGATGATGTCATGAAGTAGCGTGAGGATCATGGGAGCTGTTGTCTACATTGATAAATAACCACCATTGTCGATGAAAATCTATGTGACGTGACCATGGATGTATAAAGAGAACAGGACGTGACTCAGGCAGAAATCATGTTCACGGACAAGGAAATGTATTCAAGTTTTATTCACGTTACGTTCAGTCATGTTTGTTCACTTTATGTCATTTCATTTTAATGAAATAGCCACAAGTAATGTTAGCTAATGTAACGTTGCTAACTTACCATTAGATGAGTCGACTACCCATACAGCTACTATAGCTAACGTAATGTGACATTTAACATTTAACAAAGTTGTTTTTAGTACAACTGTTTTGACCAATTCAATTCAGTTTTATTTATATAGCGCCAAATCATAACAAAGTTATCTCAGGGCACTTTTTCGAATAGAGCAGGTCTAGACCGACTCTTTATATTTACAGAGACCCAACAGTTCCCACCATGAGCAGCACTATGCCACAGTGGCAAGGAAAAACTCCCTTTTAACAGGTAGAAACCTCGAGCAGAACCAGGCTCAAGGTGGGCGGTCATCTGCCTCGACCGGTTGGGTTGAAGGGGGAGGGGGGGAGCGGGAGAGAGAGAGCAGGAGGAAAGAGAACATACAGCAGCTCAATACAGCATAGATATGGTAATGGCATTGATGTTAACACCAACGGAAACAACACTAAGAGCAACACTATAATAGCAATACTAATAACAAGAGCAACAACAGTAATAGCAGCAGCGGGTGCAGAGCAGAGCACGAGGGCAGCAGGCGGCAGCAACCACAGACCCAGACCCCACAGCTCCAGAGGCAGAAACACCTGCAGAAAACAACAGAAGGGGAGAGAGAGAGAGGAGAGAAAGCACACAACTACGGGAAGAAGTTGAATTAATAACAAGCACACCACAAATAACAGCACTAGGTTCGCCACAAAACGTTAGCTACAGTAGCTGTATGGCTCGACTCATCTTGCTAACTTACTATTAGATGAGTCTACTACCCGTACAGCTACTGCAGCTAACTTAATGTGGTGAATTCAATCATGGTGTAGACCAGCGCTGTTATTTGTGGTCTAAACAATTATAAAAAAATATCTTTGAGTGTGTTGAAAGGAGGAGCATTTCTAATGAATCTCCAAAGAGCATTTTTTTCTTTCTTTTCAATAATAAAAAAAGTACAACAATATCTTATACATATATGTTACAATGACAGTGTGATGTCCCCAGTAGGGTCTGTGTGACTAGAGAAAGAATTAGTGAATAGATGAAGTACTTGGTAGGTGAAAACCCTCAAATAACCCCAGCAAAATGGCCTGGAAATTCAGTCTCACACACACATAACACAGCCCAAAGAGCCTAGCGTTTATATATGTGTGTATGTGTGTGTGTGTGTGTGTGTGTGGCTGTGTTCAGGCTCATCTGCATAGCTGTTGTTGCAGTCAGCAAAGGTCACGTCACAGTTTATGGCAGGGCTCTCTGTCAGAAATCAAATTTTAAACTGGTGAAATGAACCTTGAAAACATGCCCACACATTCCGAACAGACTGAGAGGAACTTCAGTCACGTCCTGAGGTATCAGAGAAAAATATGTCGACCACAGAGTGGACAGTACTGACTGACTTGTTCTGTATAGGCCTGTTATTAATACTGCACTACAAGTATCTATAGACAAGTGTGTCATTGCAAAAGCCTTGTTAAGATCTGAGATTTGAGACAGTCTGCTGATTCGGGGGAGAAACAAGCAGTGGGCTGGTTTGACATTACTGCCAGTGCGTCCTGCGGGTCAGCAACTTGTCCTGAGGGATGTAGCTGGCTCTGGAGAACTGGTCAGAAGTGTGAGAGCTGGTCTGGTGCCAGTCTTGTGTGCTCCCCTTTTGGTCCATTCTGTCAACCTCCGACTGCTGGTGGGGCTTTTCTGTTAATTTAATGATACTGGTCATTAAATTACATCTAAATGTAGAGGAAACTCTATATTAGTGCCACTTTTCCATTGTTGTCTTTCCCACTACTAACTGCACTACCAAACAGCACATACAAAAAGACAAAAAAGCCACATATATCCAAAACATTCTGGTTGGTAAAACACAGTGGAAGACCAGGCAGAACCTAGAATCTAGACCTTAGAGATTTTTGAATCAGAATCAGAATACTTTATTGATCCCCTCAGGGGAAATTATGCAATTACAGTCGCTCTCATGTATAGAGAAGTACTAATAGAAAGGAAATAAAATAAAATGAAATATAAATAGACATAAACAGATTTTTTTTGGAAGCTCCAGGTTACAAGTCATTCATTTCCCATAGTGGAAAAGTGCTATTTGACATTTTGTCAAAAGCTCATCTTATAGACCTTTAAAATAAACTTTTATCATTTTATTATTTTTTATTATTTTATTTCACATAATGAGAGAAACAGGGAAATTACTGAAAATTATACGTAGAATAACCTGTACCCATCCACTGCTGAAGAATTTATGAGCCTTCCAGAGAATGGTAATTCTTCATTTTGGCAGCAGTAAAAATTCCTTTTTGATGACAATAAATATGAATAATCCTCTGTCATTTAAGTTATGAAACTACAAACAACCGTATCAATAACCAAGGTTTTTGCACTGAGATGTGAGGCAGATACATGAATATTCACTGTCGGTGTGATAAATAACTAAATGATGCTGGTGACAGTGCTGATGGATAGCTAGCTTGCTGGAGTACAGTCATACAGTGTAACAGCATCAGTAAACATGACTGTCTTCTTCAACTAAATGTCAAGCTAGCCTAACTCAAACTGCTGGCTTTTAACAGGTTGGTTATTTACAACACTTAGCCTAATGACACCTGGTTAGTCAATCAAATACGCAGATGTCCAGATAAGCATGTCTGTCCGCTGTGTTGGGTCATTCATCCACTTGGACAGGGGAAGACTGGGGCACGATTGCTGACCGATCAAGAGAGCTCAGATTGAGGCAAGGTAGCAAAGGGTTGTTTAAGACGAAATTAATGCATACAAACTTGTCAAACTGCACTGACTTAGGTTTTCTATCTCCCAAAGAGAGGTGCGGCCATGACGTTTTACAAAGTACCCGTGTGTGCAGGTCTGATCTATTAAATAAAAAATCATACTGTATCTTCAAGCCACTTACAGGAAGTGGAAGGCAGAGGATATATTCACTAAAGTTAAATTCTACAACATGCTATAATTGTTTAAAAACTAGCAAATCTGTTTGTCTTTTAGTGACATAGAATGGATTTTGTGGAACACCAAAAATTGCTATTATTAGATGCAGTCTCAGGAAAATCCTGAGAATCTTAGAGTAAAATGTACTCTGGTACATGAAGCAGTCCCAATATTTCCTAATTTTTGGACAATATGAAAACACAAAACTGAGGTTGCAAGACGAGTTGTGGAAACTGTCACATTGTCACAGACATATGGTTTTCATTCAGTAAGATGTACTGGATTTGAAAGGCAATGACAAGTGTTATCGTTTGGACTTGAGTCTATATACCTCTGAATGATGGAGTGTTTTTATAATCATGGGAATTTAGATTCTAGTTTCAGAGCCCACGGTGCAGGACCAACTTCTTTCTGTTACACTGTGGTATAAATAAATAAGTTAGTAAATAATAAAATAGTTACAAAATGTTATACAAACATTTTGCCTAGCCAAAAAACACTTACTATTACATGAGGTGATTTATCGGGATTGTTCACAGTTTTGTGTGTGAGATACAAACACTTCTCTCCCAATCACAACAGATGGGTCTATATTACCGAGCCATCATTTGTGTTTTCACAACCACTCGCTCTCTCTTAGCTCTCTGTATGTGCCAGTGTAATGGATTTCAGTTACTATGAAGTGAAAACATTTATCCGGAAAATGGAACATCTGTGGGCTTGTTAGGCAAATGAACAAGTGTTAAACAGTCCAGTGTCCTCCAAAGTTACAAAACCACACGCACACATACATGTACAAAGCAATGTACTGCCTGTACAAGTTAAGAAATACACACATCCTGGCTCTGACGCATCTCACATAAATACAGCCATACAGTATTAATTCACCACATCCTCATAACTTAACGACAGAATAGGTCGTTTGCCAATGACTCCCAAAACTACGAACATGACCGTTGGAAAAACGGCATATGACCATTGGGGTACCGAACCTTTGGCATCATGGTAACAATAATAAACACCTGGTTAACGTTTTGTGAAATGATCACAGTTTGGTTAGGTTTAGGCACCAAAACTACTTGGGTAGGTTGTAAGTTAATACACACACATCTGACACACAACATGCACCTTCTCACTGTTGAAGTTCAATTCAATTCAATTCAGTTTTATTAATATAGTGCCATATCATCTCATAGACCCCGTCCCAACTAGGCTGCTTAAAGAAATTTTACCCTTAGTTAGCACTTATTTACTAGATATAATCAATCTGTCCTTATTAAAAGGCTATGTACCACAGTCCTTTAAAGTAGCTGTAATTAAGCCTCTTCTTAAAAAGCCCACTCTTGATCCAGGGATTTTGTCAAATTATAGACCTATATCTAACCCTCCTTTTCTCTCTAAGGTCCTTGAGAAAGCAGTCGCCAATCAGTTGTGTGACTTTCTACACAACAACAAGCTGTTTGAGGATTTTCAGTCAGGATTTAGAGTGCATCATAGCACAGAGACAGCACTGGTGAAAGTTACAAATGACCTTCTAATTGCATCAGACAAAGGACTTGTCTCTGTACTTGTCTTACTAGATCTTAGTGCTGCATTCGATACCATTGACCATCACATTCTATTACAGAGACTAAAACATTTAATTGGCATTAAAGGTACTGCATTAAGCTGGTTTAAATCCTATTTATCAGATCGATATCAGTTTGTACACGTTAATGATGAATCCTCTATGCACGCAGAAGTCAGTCACGGAGTTCCACAAGGTTCTGTGCATGGACCAATTCTATTTACCTTGTATATGCTTCCTTTAGGCAATATTATTAGGAAGCACTCCATAAATTTTCATTGTTATGCAGATGATACCCAATTATATTTATCGATCAAGCCAGATGAAACCAATCAATTAGCTAAACTTCAAGCATGCCTTAAGGACATAAAACCTGGATGACCTGCAATTTTCTGATGTTAAACTCAGACAAAACCGAAGTTATTGTACTTGGCCCCGAACACCTTCGAAACACATTATCTAAAGATATAGTTTCTCTAGATGGCATTGCCCTGGCCTCCAGCGAAACCGTAAGGAATCTTGGAGTTATCTTTGATCAGGATATGTCCTTTAACTCCCAATAAAACAAACTTCAAGAACTGCCTTTTTTCACTTACGTAACATTGCAAAAATCAGGCACATCCTATCTCAAAAAGATGCAGAAAAACTAGTCCATGCATTTGTTACGTCTAGGCTGGACTATTGCAACTCTCTATTATCAGGCTGCCCCAATACATTCCCTAAGACTCTCCAGCTGATTCAGAATGCTGCTGCGGCACGTTTACTGACAAGAACCAGAAAAAGAGATCATATTTCTCCAATATTAGCTTCTCTACACTGGCTCCCTGTAAAATCCAGAATAGAATTTAAAATCCTTCTCCTCACCTTCAAAGCCCTAAATGGTCAGGCACCATCATATCTTAAAGAGCTCATAGTACCCTATTACCCCCACTAGAGCACTGCGCTCCCAGAATGCAGGGTTCCTTGTGGTTCCTAGAGTCTCTAAAAGTAGAATGGGAGCCAGAGCCTTCAGCTATCAAGCTCCTCTCCTGTGGAACCAGATCCCAGTTTGTGTACGGGAGGCAGACCCCCTCCTCACATTTAAGAGTAGGCTTAGGACTTTCCTCTTTGATAAAGCTTATAGTAGGGCTGACTCAGGTGACCCCTGAGCCACCCCTTAGTTATGCTGCTATAGGCCTAGACTGCCGGGGACTTCCTATGATGCACTGAGCTCCTTTCTCCTCCTCTTCCTCTCCATCTGTACGCCCTCATATCCATCAATGCTTGTTATTAATTCAACTTCTTCCCATAGTTGTGTGCTTTCTCTCCTCTCTCTCTCTCCCTCCCCTTCTGTTGCTTTCTGCAGGTGTTTCTGCCTCTGGAGCTGTGGAGTCTGGGTCTGTGGTTGCTGCCACCTGCTGCCCCCGTGCTCCTGCTCTGCACCCGCTGCTGCTATTGCTGTTGTTGCTCTTGTTATTAGTATTGCTATTATAATGTTGCTCTTAAGTGTTGTTTCTGTTGGTGTTAACATCAATGCCATTACCATATCTATTGCCTTACATCCCTATGTGGAACTGTATTGTGCTGCTGTATGTTCTCTCTCTCCCGCTCCCCCCCACCCCCTTCAACCCAACCGGTCGAGGCAGATGAC
>SEMN01001438.1:0-55221 GCA_005408345.1 Macquaria australasica | reverse complement strand
CTTGCTTTAGCTGTTTCCAATAGGTCTCTAAATTCACTCTGTTGGTAAAATTTGCTAAGCCAGGTTTTATTGACAGCATAAGGTGAGCTGGTATTTTAAGGATTCACATCAGTAGGAAGAACACCCTACAGACTGCTGCTGTTCTCTGCCAACACTCTTATAAATTAATTGCCTCTAGCTCCATGTCCATCTACTTTGATGTTTGTCCTGCACCTTTAAATGTTTTAATCCCTCCACTATGATATAAATGTACAAAATGTATACAGACAATATCAATATCTACATCAGACAGCTGGTTTGTGAAACATTCAACTGGATTTAACATTAATATCAGAACCAGGACTTTATCTGTACTTTGGAACTGGTTCTCAATACACTCTGCATGTGTAAAGCAAGACAATTTCTTGGCTACACACAACACATTAAGTTAAAGTGAGATAAGATAATGAATAAAAGTGCCATTTAACTGCAACACTGAGGCCAAATACTTTTAAAAGAATGGTAAATTAAAAAAACACACACAATAAAATCAACAATTACAGACATTACTGGAAACCAGTATATTATTAACATCCTTGTAGCTATGCCTAACTAATACTTTGCCTGGCAACAGTATTTGCTCTTGCTTCCCTCCAGGCATTATCTTGGGGGTATATAATAGATGGATTTACCCTTAATGACTTTATCAGAGGAAAGCATCTGTCTCCCGTCTGAGGCTGCAAGAGGTCCATTTGTACAGTTTGAAATGGATTGGCACCCCGTGGTTGACAAAGACAAAAGCCTTTAAAGAAATTAACTATTAAACAGGGCTAGTTAAATATTCATTTTAATCCAGAACCGAAAGAGAGATACCCATCGAGTTCTTTTTCGTGCCATCTTGCTAGGCAATTAAAATGGAATTTCCATCCCTTCTCCCAGGCTGAACTAACATCTTGGTGGAGACCGTCAAAACAAAGAACACTTCAAACTATCAATGTCAAAGATCAGCTTGCTCTTTTGTTTTAACTAAGCTGTTGGAAAACAAGATCTTGCACTAAGGAAGGGATCTCTTTTTTTGTTAAAATCGACCGTGTGGCTAAGCCTCTGATGTGTTTGACCTTTAACTCTTAAAATCACCCCACAAAAATGCCCCAAACATAATCCTTGGACAGAAAAAACACTGTTGAACAGTCAATTACAGAACATAGCCAGTGGAACTAATATGACAAGCACCGATACTTTACAACTCCATCTATCTTAAGATATCTTTGAAGCTTTCCACGCAAGAAAACCCTCAATGTAGGGGTGATATTGAAGGTATTCACTGCAATTCATCAAATGGACTCTGGTATGAGAATGGTGGTGGTGTGTGTGTGTGTGTGTGTGTGTGGGGGGGGGGGTAAATCTCAAGCAGGATGAACAAAAAAGGATAGCAATGTCATCATGCTAGAGGTATTCTACAGCACCCGTTTGAAACCATATCTTCTGTCGCTACTTCTCAGCAGGGAACACACACAAATCCAGTGGTGGAAGGGTTTCATTGTCTTTGAAGAGCGCAGTGGTTGGTGGGGTTTTAGCAGCTATGAGGTCTTGTTACAACTAATGATCCTCTCAAGAGGTACTATGTTATGTGAGGTACCCCAAACTACAATGAGAGGAGCCCTATCCTGGAAAATTGTTGCGGCAGCAGCCTTGACAGTTGGGGCACAGCAAATCTGCCGCCAACCCAGCCTGAGGCAGACTACTACCACCTACTGCGGTGCTGACGGACCATTATCTACACCTCGAGTCCGTCTAAAGCAGTAACAAAAAATATCAGTGTAGTCAAGTTGGCAAGCATCACTGTAGTCACAGCCCCAACCATCTTAGAAGTGAATAGAGTTCATCAAATGTAACAGTGTAACATAAAAACCTACAGAAGATAATGTCTAATTATTGTCCATAACACTGGCATACTGAAATCCTTTGGTAAAGTTACTGGTCATTAGGGCTGGGACAATATGCTTATCTCACGATTCGACACTATCGCCATACTTGGGTGCAGATTTGATATGTATTGTAATTAAGTATTGCGATTCGATATTACGATTTATTGCGATTTTTGTTTGCTTGTTTAACACTAGACCATGGGAAAAAGGTGAATCATACATTTGTTCATATTTAGTCATATTTACAAAATCAATGCATATCACGTCAGTCAGTCTTTCTGAGTTGTATTTCATCAGGAATTTTTCCCCCACCCCTACTGGTCATGTAGAGATTTATACTGATTTTAATAAGAAACTCATATACAAATAACCACAGCAAAATGAATGTCCTGAAACAGCTTATGTCTGCAAAATCTTCACAACATGCTCACTTTGTGTCTTTTTACATTGCCTGTGATTATGCTCCCTTTGCATGCAATTTACGCCTTTACAAATGCAATGGAAGATAATAGAAAAACCTGACTGGTGGCTCTTTTTTATTTTTTTCTTTACAAACAAAACTGATGTCATCAGAATTTCATTGAACATTTTACAAATAATTGCTTTAAAAATGAAGATTAAAGTTTATGTTGACATGTCTGATTACTTTATGTCCCCTAAAAATGAAGGAATATGTACAAAAAAGGCTACAATTCCTACATTGCTCATCAGATCTGGATGTAAAAAGCCTTAAATTAAAAAGAGCCAAAACAAAAAATATGGTGCAGCCCTAATACTTTCTGACTGCACTGTAATATAAACATCATGCCATTTTACTTTGCTGATGTTACCCAATTTAACCAAGTGTGATTTTATATGGCTTTGGTGTACTACAAAAAGTGGTTACTTGGCTATCACAGTCCAATCACAGTTTACACACCAAATTCTAAGTTTTTTTTTAAAGGTTATGAAATGTATTAAGGTTTTTTTTAAAAGGTTATGAAATAATTTGACCTTGGTTAAATCCTTAGAAAATGACTTGATTTTTTATCCTACACTCTAAGGGGCTGACCAAGATGTACACAGAAGGAGGCATACAGGAGAGCATGCCTGCACAGGACAAGAGAGAAGGGCGTAGCTTGTAGTGGTAGGAGTGGATGGGCTGGGGGCTTGTGGGGGCTCGCTTATGCATGCCAGCCTCAGACAGCTCACCACAAGAGACACACAGAAACAAAAGAAAACTCACTGCCATGGTCATGAAAGCAGAAATGACACTAGGCAGCCACAAAACAAGCCAGCTTGAATTTCATCAAAACAAACACGCGAGCTGACATGGTGTGACTTACACTATAGCCATTGTCAAAATAGTTGAGCGGTACTTATTTGACAGTAAAAGGCCATATCAGGTCTTTTGTACACTGCTGGGGACCTCTGACTTCCCGGGGGTCTTTCGGGCTCCAGCCTGAAACTCTCGTCTGACCCAATTATCCAATTAGCTGAATCAGTGGCCAGACTGGAAGGTGACAGCTGGAACACCTGTGGAGTCTGTGCCTGGTGTGGGGACCACGGGCCCTGAAGACCAGAACAACCAGCACTTTTTCTACTAACGTTAGCCAGGATTTTATCCCGCAGGGACAGGAGGAACTCTGTAGTGAAACCTTCGATGAGACTTCGAGCCGGCTGACCCATTTCTCTCAGAGTAGGTTCTCTACAGAGTATTACCCTCTTCAGCTAAATACCTCCACACAGGCTTTAACGGCAGTCTAAGCAGAAAGACGGAGGTGTAAGCAAAACACAACATGCTAAGAAACGTTCATAATTGCCAACCCATGAGAGCTACTTGAACTGGAAGCTAAAATAATTACATCCCTTTGCTGCTGGAGCTGACTGTTGTCTCTGATTGTAAGACAGACATGACAGCATTGATAGCAAGTCTTTTGACTGTGGTGAGAAACTCTAGACAGTAAAATGCCATTGTTACGTGACTCCAAGTGCTTACACCCTTCCGTCAGTTTCCTAAATAGAGTAACATTTTAAAAAGAAACCACAACATTTCTGTTTGCCCTACGGGCACTTCCCGATGGGACAAAGAGCAGCCTTGGCTTTTAACAGCTCCACTGAAGGTCTGGCTGCCACTTCCAAGAGCCAAAGTATTTTTCTCTCCCTTAAGGCATTTTCCTCCTTTCCTCAAGGTAATTTGACAGTTGTAGATGCCAAGCATTAAGGGATTAGGGCCAAGCAGCAGAATCCATAGGAAGTGATCTTCACTAGGGTCTTTCTCTACTTTGATTCGTTTGTCAAGCTTTTGTTTGATTTTTCATTTAAAAAGACATCTAGCTTTGATCACAACTAACCACACTAATGGTGAAGCACCAGTTTTTCCAACATGAAAGGGAGTAAAAAAAACCAAAAGAACCCTGGCAGTAGATCTGAAGGTAGGATGTTTTTCTTCTCCATTACACTCTCTCTTTCCAGGATTATGAAAAACAAACGGATGACCAAAGTGTTGAGATCAATTACACACAGGTGAGGTGTGTCTTTGACAAATGGAGACGAGGGAGTGTGTTAGTCCATTGCAAAGAAGTGCGTAGTACCGCCACAGTGGCAGTGCAACAGGCAATTATGTGTCACACATGACATCCCTTGTGCCTCTGCATGTATAATTACACAGAGGAAAATGACATTCTTCTCCAAACAAAGCAACACCAACAACTACTGTTACATCGTATGTAGAAAGGCACACACTTTTCATACCAGACAAGTAGAGGGAGACAAGACTTTCCTAATGATGTTTATCCTTTTAACCACCTTTTAAATGAAAATGTGCCCTTGCACCACTTTGTCTGATAACCTACTTCAAAGTCAGGTGTCTGACTTCAAGACAGGTGGCTAATTTATCTGAAACAATAATCCCATCTCCAATTTTTGCCAATTCAGACTATGATGACCCACAGAGAACAAGGGATGAGGGAGCAGAATCAATCTGACTAGTATGAAGGTTCTGGCTCGCATACCAGCTACTAGCCACAAAAAAGGAGTTCTTGGCCTCAAACAGAGTAAGCACTGATGAATTTTGGGCTAAAACACACAAGGCCATTTGTGAAAACAGAGAAATGTTGAAGTAATATTCCACCAGGATCTCTTTACAATTCACTGTATATTTATCTACAGAAACCATGTGAAGCGTTCCCAAAATACCATTCATTCTACCATAGAACACTTTTTACCCACATGTATAATGCAAAATGAACTCTGAAATCTTTTGACATCCAAAATCTATATAGTCTCCTTCATACCATTACTATCTGGGTCCATTTGTACAATCAAATACCAAAACTTTTCACAACTTCACACTAAAGCTTTATGTGGCTTTTACAAAAGGCTGGAAAATACATACACTTTTCCAAAATTTCCAAATTGACTGAAGCCCTGACTAGTATTTCCTGCAGGTTTTAACACACACTTATCTAATTTGTAACTAGAATTTGGGCTACATCTGCTCTGAACTTCACCTTTGCCCGTGCTTCACCTTCACTGTTGGTTATAAACTAGACCTGACTGGAGGAGGCAGAGAGAGAGGCACTGAAAGGCAAATAACATTGTTTTGATGAAATATGAAGCCATGTCGTATCCTGACCTCAGGCTGAGTTAGTGGAGAAAATGAAGACTGACAGGACTGATGTGAGGGTGGGCCCACAGATAAAAGGGACACCCAGCCAGGGTACGAGCAGTGGCAGCCACCTCTTACATCACTCAGCGGTCTGAACGTCTTGGAGCACGAGTCTGGGCTACTCTCAGCAGCATGAGGAGAGGGGGACATTCTTCAAATACCTTAAGGATATTTACACACCTGCTCAGTGTGAGGTAGAGATGCACAGAGGAGTTGGAGGACAGCTCGGTTTCAGGCCACTGAAGAGACAATACAATTTGAACCTGAGCGATTGACTGATTGACACTATTCAGACCTGACTGCAAAAGCAAAACTGTGTAAATACTTCCACATTCATATCCATAGATGTAACCCCCTAAGGTGACGCACAGGGGGGTCAAACTGTACCTATATTATAGAAAGCGTTTGTTGGACTTGGTGGGGCACTTCATTATTGTTGTAAAACACTGAAGACAGCAGTTGGAGCGTTGCTGTAGAGGGAGGTGGGCCCCAAGGGCAGGAACCTGCAGTGTAATCAAAGCCTTTGCCAAATTACAGGCCAACGACACTAGTAAGCAGAGTTCAATCTAGGGCTGAGGGAGAGGTCACCCATTATACTAATATTCTTAAGTCACGGAGCAAATTCCTATGTACAACGTCAACACTAGACCGTAGAGGGAGGCCCTCCATATTCAAGGAATTTTAAGTGTCTAGGCACACTAGCACTCCTTGGTTTATGGCTTTGAAAAAAGCTTTCAGCAGGGAAATAATAACAGCATTACAGTCAGCCCAATGCATTTTTGAGATGCGTAGCAAAAGAAGAATGTAGATGGGTAAAAAAGGGGGATGGACTGGCTCTTTCAGGATTTTCTAGAACACAAGCATCACTATTAGGAGAACAGTCATCTGTCAACAAGCACGTTCATGTTTGTGTAACATGTCAACAAAAAAATCTATTATGCATTATAAGACTAACAGATATGCCAGCCCTGAGACCTCATCACTTTCTTTCCAAAAGGAAATTGGTACTTAAAAAATTCATTCAAATGTTGAACTGATTCAAGACCAGAAAGACCTGTGCTGTTTACTGCAATTCTTGAAACAATTACACAAGCCATGTGTTATTACCTCGTGGGATCTTTGTAGTTTGAGTAAATTACCTGTGGTTAATCATTCATTTTACACAGAGTTTAATAGATACGCTTCTATAATCCCGCAGTAACTCCTACCTTTGTGAAGCTTATAATGTTGTTTTTGTTGACAATGTGTCAAAGAGGTGTTCATTAAACTCCATGGTCAAACAGTGAGTGTTGAATGACAGAAATCACACATTATTGAGTTTCACATTCAGAGAGGCTTGTGCTGTGATTAGGCCTACACACACACACACACACACACACACACACACACACACACACACACACACACACACACACACACACACACACACACACACACACAGGACTTTACGACTCCTTCAAAGAGCCGGTGAAGGGAACAAGTCAACACACACCTGAGTGAGAAACAAGACAGGAGTGGAAGTTACTGGAAAGAGACGGAAAGCGAGAAAAGAAAATAATGAATAAATGAGTAAACCAGAGTTTCTCCGTCTTTTTCTGTCGCTCCTCTTTTTGCAGAAGTGGAGGAAGTACTTTGATGTTTTACTTAAGTAAAATTAGTTATACCACAGTGGAGAAATACTCTGTTACAAGTCAAAGTCTAGCATTTAAAACATTTACTTGAGTAAATGGACAAAAGTTTTAGCATCAAAATCTACTTAAAGTACTGAAAAGTAAAAGTACACATTATGCAGAATAATATATATTATATTATTGGATTATAATTATTGATGTATTAATGTGTTCATCACTTTATTGTTGCAGCTGGTAAAGGTGGAGCTACTTTATATTACTTTATATACTGCTGGGTAACTTGTGAATCAATAAAATTTTATCTTAATTGATTTGTTGATTATATTTTGTATTATTAATCTGATTCTGCAAAGTGACTAAATTTATCAAATATATGTAGAGAAGTAAAAAGTACAAGATTTCCCTTTGAATTGTAGTGAAGTAGCAGAAAACAGAAGTACCTCAAAATTGTAGTGAAGCACAGTACTTGAGGAAATATACAGTTATTTTCCACCACTAAAATTTCAGTTATAAGTCAAAACAAGGTGACATCAGTGTCTGATCGGCTCAGAGCGACAGGGACATCATTTGTTGTTTGCGAGCAGCCGTAACGTTCTTCCTCCTTTCTTTTCTTTCCTTATCTGACTCTGTCTGACTCTCTGCTCTTTGTGTCGTCTGATAACTATCGGCAGGTAGCGTCTTTCCACTCAGGAGGGCTCGGACAGACGGTCTCTGTCTCACACACTGAGGGCGTGTCTGCAGGTTGAATATACCAGTTGTTAAGGGAACTTTCTCAACACTCCATAAAGCCTGTTAATATATATATATGTGTGTGTGTGTGTGTGTGTGTGTGTGTGCCTTTACAACACAGTCGACAGGTAGTCCACACACACAGAGAAGGTTTGTTTGGACTTATTTTAGCTAAATGTTCCTTTACTCTGACCAGACTAACAGTGTTACGGCTGATTGGCTTTTACTGCTTTAACACACACACGTATGCACGCACACACACACACACACAGGTTTGTATTACTGTGCTTGAAAGTAGATTTCATTGACTTCATTCATTAGCTACCTCACTCACAATATATATTTATATACATGTGAGCGTTTTCAGACGGTGAGTTGTTCATTACCCAGACTGAGGGCTCTGTAACGTTCTCTACATGTGGTCACGTATCATAAACAGTTACCGCAAAAGACTGGATGTGTTTGTTTGTTATTTCAAACATGATTTACAGAGAGAGAAAAATCTGCAGCCATAAATAAGTTGAAAGGTTTATTAGAGGGAAACCTCCTGCTTAGAAAACAGTCAATTATGAATAATTTATGAAACTACCAAGTTAAACAGCAGAAATGGTTCAAGATCATTTAAGAGCTTGATGGTTGTTGTGCTAACTGCTAGCACTTTTAGCTGATGTTGGATTGCTGTAACTTTGCTCCTCTAATGTTACATTAGCTTTGTTCTGTGTTAGCTGATGTTGGATTGAAGTGAATTAAACTTTATTCCACCACCACAGAGTGACGGTTAACTGGTCCAACAAGAGTGAGTGTTGTATGTTTTGATTTCCTTCGGTCCTGAGATGTGGGACTTCACTGACTTCACATAAACACAGAACACTGTAATGATGCTGAGGAAGAGGATGATGATGGTAGTTGTGCTTTAACAATGAGGAAGTACCCAGCGCTGATTACCCTGCTGGCTAAAACCCATGATGTCACATGAGTTCATACTGTATGAACTCAACAGTTTGATGCTGAGATTACTCAGATTACTTTCACTGCTTTCTAACACCAGAGCTTTTATTTTGAAACAGCTGGATTGATCTGTTAAACCGAACTCTGGGTTTACTGTGAAAATACTCGTCACTGTTTCTATTAAATATACAGTTCATCATTGTTCAGTGAGCTGTGCACTCTGTCACTTGAGACCACTTTAGTCATATTTTGGGGAAATTATTTCCGTTTGGATCATCGTGAGCACATGAATAGACACTGAAGAAGTTTATTACACTGCAGGAGTCACATTTTTCTCTGGACCTTTTGATTCGTTTTTAACTGAAACAAAGTCACTGTTGTATTAGTGCCACTAATAAAGTCAAAACATTTTGAGAAAACAGTTGTAATGTTGTGAGTTGTAATATTTTGCAAATAAAGTCAAAAATGTATGAGGAATAAAGTTAATTATTAAAGTTAATAATTTTTCAAGATTAATGTCAGAAAAGTTATGAAAAAAGTCATAATATTATGAGAAAAGGTCGTAATATAAGTAAATAAGTAAAACAAAATTATGAGAAAGAAAAGTTTGAGTATTTTGAGTTTTAAGTTGTAATATTCAGAAAATAAAGTCATAATATAACAAAGAAATGTCAGATTATGAGAAAATATCAAAAATCTTTGAGAAAAAGTCATAATATTTTCAAGATCAAGTCATAATATTTCACAAGCAAAGTCAGAAATTTACGACAAAAAAGTTCAAGATGGGATTCGCAATATTTTGTGAATAAAGTCAAAACTTTAAGAGAAGAAAATCAACAGTTTAATTTGATTTTTATCTTGATTTTAAGCAATTCCACCTTTTTGTTATTAGACTTTTTCCTGTATAAGTCGCAGTATCAAACTGATCCTGAGACACTGATTTCAGGAGTTACAGATCCACAACAAGGATCCACGTTATTGTACAAGTTCAAATCCTTCAACTGATTTTAGTCAGTTGATTTTTTTAGAAAAGACAAATACATTAGCCATGTTGTGTGTTTTTTCCCCTCTTGGTAATAAGTTAGATGAAGCTGTGTGTGTGTGTGTGTTTTCCGTCTCCTCGGGCTCAAACTGATGGATATCAGACGATTATTCAAATGGCGGCGGCGGCGCGCAGAAAGAAACTCTGTAGAGAGAAAAGCGAGCTGCAGTGTGACAGCGAGGCCTCTCTGGTTTTGTCCTCTTTCACTCTTTCTTTCTGTCTTTATTTCAGTCTTTCGGGGGCGGGTCAGCGGGGGCCCCCCGGGGCGACTGAAGGCAGGGGGTTTATTCCCTGATCCGTCCTGTCAGTCTGCACTGCCTCCTCCCAAAAGAAAAAGATACCAGCAGGATAAACAACGGCTCAGTGCTGATCTGTATGTTTCTGTACAAACAAACCTGAAACTGTACAGAGGTTTTAAAGAAACTGATGAGCAGAGAGGAACCATGAGATTTAATTATGTTGATATCTTACAGCATCACTCCTTATCTAAAGATTTGTATAAAAACGTGAATTTGTGGTCAAGATAACAAACCTTAAAGGTGCCCTGTGGAGTTCCTGTTTACATTCAGTGTTTCTCACCAGAATACAATGAGGCCTAACAAACGTGCTGAATGAATTTCCTTCATTATAAAACATTTGCAACGCCGATTTTTCGTAAGGTTTGAAACCTGCTTGCAGTCTCCTCTTCCTCCAACAGAGATGTAGTGTGTGTGTTGATTGTTTTCCGATGTTTGGATCGTTTAATTTATTATCATTATCACTGAAAACGAGTCGGTGCTTTATCATCAAAATTAAAACGTGTAATAAATAAAGTAAGCGACGAGTTTAAGACTAAAAAACTCAATTAATCTGCTTCATCAGGATTGTGTGGGTGTGTTTTGATCTCATTTGATTGACAGAGGCACACGTGTCATCACATGTTGATTCAAACCCTGATTGGTCACCTTTTTCCAACAAAGCCCCGCCCCTTTTCAAACAAATGTGAGGAGCTTAAAGAAAACAAACCCCATCAGTCAGTGTGTGACTGAGAAAATGGGTTTTTAGGGCTTTTAATGGTTGGTCATGTGGGAGTCATCTCTTCTTGAAACATAATGAGATACTCTATATGGCCAAAAGTATGTGGACACCCAGGGGTTGAGGTCAGGACTCTGTGCAGACGTGGGAAACCCTTTCCTTTATGGAGCTGCTTTGAGCACGGGGTCATTATCATGTTGAAGCAGGAAAAGGTCAAACACAAACTGTTAACACTATTTTCTAAAATATCACTGTATGCTGCTGTAGATTTAAGATTTCCCTTTATGGGGCCCAAACCAGGAAATACAGACCCAGACAAAAAGCACACAAGTACACGTTTGACCATACAGTGTTACTCAGCTGTTACCTCCTAAAAATAAATATGAGAACCACCAAAGTTCATGTATTTGCTTGAGAAAAGTTCTGTTCTGTTCTGTTGTGACGTGAAAAGATTATTATTCTGCATCTCTACAACATCACCTCATACTGTCTGCCTGACCTCTCAGGAAGACAGGTAGGCCATTTACCTGTCTGTGGTGTCTGTGTGCGTGTGTGTGGTGGCGTCAACTGAACCTTGACAAAAGCTTAACGCTCTCTCACACTCAGACACCAGCAGTCCAAACATCCTGCACAGGTACCTGTCTTCCTTCGAGGTTGTGAGAGAGGTCAGGAAGACAATAACAGGTTTATCTGTCTGTCTGTCTTTCACTCAGTTGTATCATAAAATTGTAAAAAAGTATAATTCTCTACCGATCACGCTGGAAAAAAGGAGCTAGTTGAAACAGATATATAACGAGGCGATGAAACGGTCAGTTCGGCTGTTGACGGAGCTCAGGACGTCCAATATGGCTTTCAAAAGGGGGCGGGGCCAAACAGCCTTCATATGTACATCAGTTCATTCATCACAGCGGAGCTAAATGCATTCCTGTGCTCGTGCTGTCAGTCAGAGGCAGAATAGAGACTTACAGGCCATTCAGACTTCAGACAGCTCTGCTTAGGCATGCAGCTAGTGCACACACACACACACACACACACACACACACACAAAGGCATTGACAGATGGCAGTATTCAGAGTGACGGTGGTCAAACAGACAGACAGACAGAAGGAGATTGTAAACTGACTCTCCCTGATGTCTGTCTGTCTGCCTGAGATCAGTTACTGTCTCACTTTCTGAGAACATTTTTAAAAGTTCTCAGAAATATTCAAGACTTTAATCTACTTACAGAGTAAACTACGCATGTCCTGAGCTGATTGGACGGCATGTTTTGATGTTTTGATTATTATTGGCTGTACTGAGCGGTGGTAAAAGTAGTACAATGCTTCATTTTAAGCGTTATGTTTTCAAGGTTATAGGAATATACTTGAATTCTAATATAGTCCTTGAAAAATACTTATAATCTGGTGTTTCATCATCGACACAATCACTCATGGAAACCATAAATCTTTTAATTTTTGAAATGAAACGATCCCATCGTCGTATCTCTTTGTCGTCTCCTGGAATTTATGATAAAGGCTTCGAGAGGCTGGACATTTTTGGTTTAGGTACCTTGAAAGTGCTTGAAAAGCTGCTTGATTTTTACTTTTAAAAAGCTGTACGAACCCTGGTAGTAATATTACAGTATAAAAATACTCCATTACAAGTAAAAGTCCTGCATTCAAAATCTTACTCAAGTAAAAATACACAAGTATCAGCAACAAAGTTTACTTAAAGTATCAAAAGTAAAAGTACTCCTTATGCAAAATGACCCCACTCAGTGTTATATATTCTATATCAATTATTGGAATAGTATTATTGATGCATTTATTTACAGCTTTTTTTTAACTACTTAATAATAAACTGTTGAGTAGTTTCATTTATAAGAACGCATCATGTTTTTTAAACTGATCACGTTTTACCTGTACAGCTGTCAGATAAATGTGGTGGAGTAGAAGTATAAAGTAGCAGAGAATGGAAATACTCAAGGAAAGTACAAGTACCTCAAAATTGTACATACACAATTAATAATGATCCATTATTAAAACACTGACAGGAGTCATTCTGCCTAATGAGTACTTTTACTTTTTATACTCTAAGAACATTTTGTTGCCAATACTTTCATAGTACAATTTTAACTTGTAATGGAGTATTTTAATACTGTGGTATTGCTATTTTTACTGAAGAAAATGATTTGAATACTTCCTCGTCTGCTGTTTGTGTATGAGGTCTCAACACTGACCCAAGACACCTGAACACAAACACCTGGATAACTGGTCACATGCTCATTTCCTGCAAGACCACCTGAACGCATCATGATAAGGTGACCAGCTTGCAATAGGTTGTGGGATACTGGTGACCAGCACACACACACACAGAGAGAGAGAGAGAGAGAGAGAAAAACTCCTTGATGTTTTGTTGGATTCGATTCCTGATTGGAGCTTTAATAAAGACACAAAGAACCTTTGATCGACTGTCGCCGTGTGTGTGTGTGTGTGTGTGTGTGTGTGTGTGTCCATCTGCCTGTCTTAGACAAACTGTAAGGAAAGTGCTTTCATTGACACACACACACACACACACACACACACACACACACACACACACACAGAGCGATTCTGAATAGAAGAAGGTTTTCTTTAATGAGAGTGAAATTTAAATCCTGGACATTGTGCTGCTTTTAGACCACAGCCAAGACGGGCAGGTTTTCACACACACACACACACACACACACACACACACACACACACACACACACACACACACACACACACACACACACACACACACACACAGGGTGATGTAATGGTTTTGCCAGAGCTGAAACATGTCTGGTATCGAGGCCGGTCACCTGCTGTGAGGTGAAATGGATTTGAATTAGTTTTAGTGTTTCGCTTTAACAGGAGTTCACACTCAAGTAGAAACACTGAATCTTCACTTGACACTTTAGTTAAAAAGGACCATTCAGACGTTTTTGCATTTTTAAGTACAAATCACAATGCAGCAGCCCTGTGTGCCAACGGGTCGAGCTCAGAGAAATGTCACCATAAAAACATGGATGATTTCAACTTCATTTTGAATTTTATATGAAATTTAGAAATTCAGCTACACTTTAATCAACTCTGTTTGTCCTCTGTTGTTCCACCTCTAATATTTAAAGTCAACAAGGTGTGCTCATGTGTTTACTCCTGTGTGATCACAATGAAGCTCCAACTCAGCCACGGCTGAACTGCACAACACGACCTACTCAGAGGTCAGAGGTCATCACTTCCTGACAGAGAAAAGACCAAAGATGGCTGAAATGATCAAGTTTGTCTACTTTTCACAGAAAGCAGCCGGGACTGCCGAATCCCCTCTTCCCAAAGATTCCCTGGAACCTTTTAAAGCTCCAACAATCTCTGCATGTACCATGAGTACACTAGAACCTCCTCGAGCTGGAACCCATCCAAGTACCTCTGATGCCTCTTCAAAAACCACAGACACCTTTTCGTTATCCCCTGGAACATCTCAAAACACCTTGAATCTCTTCAAGAACACCTGAAATCTCCTCAGTAACCATTAGAACCTCCTCAAGCTCCCGGGACCCATCCAAGTACCTCTGGAGTGTCTTCAAAAACCCTTGAAACCTTCACAATGATACTTCTGAAACGTCCTCAAGAAACCTTTTCACTATCCCTTGGAACATCTCAACTAGAGCTTTTCTGAAGCTAATGAAACCTCTCCAAGTACGCCTGATCCCTCCTAAAGAACCACTGGAACCTCTTCCAGTGCTCCAGGAACCTCTTTAACGACTTCCGAAACTTTCTAAACAAATGCTCGAACTTCTTCCAGAACCCCTGAAACTTCTTAAGAACCCATGTATCCCTGAATTTCCTCAAGAACCAATCTAAGTACCAATGGGACCTCTTCAAAAAACCCTGGAACCTCTCAAAACCTACAGGAATCTCTTTAAGTACCAGTTGAGCATCCTCCCTGTGGAACTTCTTTTAGAACCACTAGAACCTCTTCAAGGAGGACACCTGAAATCTTCTCTAAAACCACTGGAACCTCTTTGAGTGCTCCAGGGACCTCTTTAAGAACATGTAAACCTTCCTAAAGAAACTTTCATACCTCTTCAACAACCCCTGGGACTTCTCAAAAGCTCCTGGAATGTCTTTAAGGACCTCTGAAACTTTCAAAAGAAATCCTCGAACCTCTTCAAGAACCTCCAGGAACTTCACAAAAGCTCCAGGAACCTCTTTAAAGACCTCTGATGCTTTACAAACTGGAACTTCTTAAGTGCTCCAGGAATTTTTACAAGTACCTCTCCACGAGGACACCTAAAACCTATTGTAGTACCCCTAAATTTCCCCAAGAAGAAGTTCCTAAAGAACACTTAGAACTTCTTTGAAGCTCTTGGAACCCATCTAAGTACTCATGGGACCTCTTCAAACCCCCTCGAACTTCTCAAAAGCTCCAGGAAGTACCAGTTCAGCCTCCTCTGTGGAACTTTAACCACAAAAACCTCTTCAAGGAGGACACCTGAAACCTTCTGTAAAACCGCTGGAACCTCTTCGAGTGCTCCAGGAACCTCTTCAAGAACCCAAGTTTCCTTGCTAACTTCCAGTCCCTTTCTCTCTGTATTACTGTCAGCACTGAGTACCAGCTGATCTCTTCAGACCGCCTTAACCACCATATGAACAACATGACATGCGCGCGCGTTGTAGCAGAGCGCGAGACACGTAAACAGAGGCAGAGCGGACAGGTGCTCCGTTTCTCACGACTGCAAAACATCCACGCACGCGCTCGCATGCACGCTCACACACACACACACACACACACACTTTGAGTTGCTGCTCATTCACTGTGTGCAGGTTAAGAGCAACTTACAGGTAAGATGTGAAGACGCTCAGGTTGCTCGGTATCTCCCGGAGACCCAGGTCCGAGCAGTCCACCCGGTGCAGCAGCCCGTCCACCTCGCACCGACAGCGGCCAGGGCAGCCGGCTCGCCCCGCTCCTTTGTCCCCGTTCCCGTTCCCGGAGCTCTCCACCGCGGAGCTGTTAACCCCAGCCGCCGCTGTCGTCTCCACAGCGGGCACGGAGCTCTGCATCTCCACCGTCGCCACGGAGCTCCTTAATCCGGCCAAGAGGACTGCAAACGTGGCCAACAAAGCCACAAACCCCGGCATGTCCTCCGCGGTTTCTCCCCGGAGGCTAAAAGTTTCAGGTTCACCAAAAAAACACACACTCAGAAATAATAAAAACACAAAAGTTGCAGCCTTGGACCCGGATCACGCTGTGTTTGTTTTTGTGTCTATACTCACTGGAGTCGGACTGGAAACGGTTCAGATTAACTTCAGATAATCTGGATTGAAAGTGGCGCACAGAGAAAATAAACCAGTCAAATAAAACGTTCAGGTTGTTTGAGCTGAAGTGTGCAGCTTGGTCGCTTTCCAGGCTGCACGCGTGGAGCGGCAGGGGAGTGTGTGTGTGTGTGTGTGAAAGTGTGTGTGAGTCCCTCTACTCATACTACAACAGTGTGTCAACCCCGTTTACTTTTATATACCCTCTCTGTCACTGTCTGTCTGCCTGCCTGTCTGTCTCTCCCTGTCTGTGGTAGCAGCCCAACAGAAGAGCAGCAAAACAAACAAGTAAAACACTGAATGAATTAATAAAAACATAAAAGCCACAAACAAATAAACACAAAATAATTGAATAAATGAATCAAATTTATTTTATTTTGGTGATTTAGTTGATGTGGGATGGTTTCTACATGAAACCAGCAACAGATTTATTTTGACATTTTATGCAATAAATTAGACTCACTGACATTTATAATCATTTTAATTAGCAGTTTAATAGCAAAAACAGATCCTTTACCACAAGGTAAAAATGCTCCATTACAAGTAAAAGTTTTGCAAGTATTAGCAGTATCCAAAGTAAAAGTATTCATTATGCAGAATTTCAGAGTGTTAAATTATGGGGCCCCCAAGGTCTCAAAAGATGGTTCTTTTTTTAAATCTTATGCACACAAGTTATTATCTTGTGCAACACGATAAGAAAAATGTCCTGTAATTTTTGATGGAAGACAAGTTACAACTTTAACATTGTTATTGCTGATCTGAATCCCTGCAGAGCTCCAACCTGAGCAGATCTAATCAGACACACAACTGAAAACACCTGTGAGGAAGTGCAGAGCCTTTAATATACAACAACAAAATCAAAATAACTGTAGCTGTTAAATACATGTAGTGGAGTAAAAAGTTTAATGTTTCCCTCTGAAATGGAGTAGAAGTAGCAGGAAAATTAAAATACTCAAGTAAAGTACAAGTTCCTTCAAATTGTACTTAAGTACAGTATTTGAGTAAATGTACTTAGTTACTTTCCACCACTGGTGATTTGACTCATCTCGTTGTGAGTTTATAGTTTGTTCTCAAGTCTCTCTTACAAAACAAACCATCTTAACGAGACTTCCTGGATAAATAAAGCTTAACTAACTAACTAACTAACTAACTAATTAACTAACTAACTAACATGATTTTAGAGACAGTAGATAAAATGTAAGACATCTTCACATGAATGCAAATATGATGTTCGGACATTTTAGACATGAAATATGACAGATCACACCTGTAAATATGAATTTCTCACAAAAAAAACATGACGTTAAAAAATCTACTTTTTAAAAATACCTTCCCAGTGATTTACTTGCAATATTTATGTTTTATGTTGCTGTGATCTGTCTTATAGAGCCGTAAAGAGCATTGTACACTGTGCTACTGTATATACATTTAAAAAGATTATTATATTAATATTAAATAAATAATATGAGTGTTATCAGCAACATCAGTTAGTATGATAATCATTACGTGATAACAATACTACTTATAATACTTTCACTAGTACTGCATAAGTCCAATAGCCTAAATAAACAAAGAAAATGGATGAAATAACATGACGTGGCTTCACTGTTTATAAATAAGTAAAAATATAAAGATATTATTAATATAATAGAATGTAATTATTTCTTAAAGCTGTGTTATGTGATTGTTGGCCACTAGGGGGCAGAAACACATCAAAACAAGCTGACAGTTCATATCACCATCATAGTACAAAGTTGCTATTGCTGATAAATAACTATTTATTTCCACAATCAGCAGTTTCAGAGCAGCATGATCCTTCATGTTCATCTGAGTCCAGTATTTCCTCTCTGTTAGCTCTGTGTTTGGTCTCCACCAGCTCCTGAGGGAAACATCTGGCTCTTTAGCTGCTTAATGCTCCACTATGTTCACCAGCTCGTCTCCAGCTGTGTCTGTCAGCTGTTTGCTGCTGAGCAGGTGGTGGACACTCTGCTTTTTACAGCTTTTATTCTGAAAACATGGAGACTGAACCAGACAGGAAGTGCGCCGCAAAACCCAAAACTAGGAGCTAAAACAGTTGATTCATCACACCTGTGATTCCACAGTGGTGGTGTCATTCAATGTTAATATCATCCCTGAACATACACACACACACACACACACTGAGCTCTGGTTAATGATTGGCACTCTGACTTCCTGTGTGTGTTATGGAAGTAAGACAGTAACTCTTTCTATTATAGATAGTGTGTGTGTGTGTGTGTGTGTGCGTGTGTGTGTGCGTGGGTGGGTGGGGGGCAGGTAAAGGTGAGATATGAAGATGGTTATCACACACACACTCACACACACACATACTGCACTAAAGCATTGATGCAGCTGTTGACAGTATGAAGCAATCTGTCTGTCTCAGTTCATTTAAAGGAATAGTTCTTTCATGCAAAGAGTTAGATGTTAGTTTAGCTTAGCATAAAGACTGGAAGCAGGGGGAAACAGCTAGCTTCTAACTTAGTTGGCAAAGAACTGATTTCTGATTAAATTATCAAAAGAAATTACAGATAAAAAGTTTAAGACAAAGAACAAGAAATCAGCACATGCAACGCAAACACAAGTTTGAAAGACTCCACTTTCATTTCAATTTGAAATATGACAAATTATTTTATAAAACAGAAATTAAATGGAAAAACACAGGAAGCTCCCCAGCTGTCATCGAACCCTCAGGTAGGGTTACTGAGAGATCAATTCAGTTTAATACAACTTTATTTATCTCTGTAAGGGCATTTTTATGCGTCAGATCAACAAATACACACACAATAAATATCAGGAGAGAAGCTTAAACACTATGTGGAACTGGATAAGTACGATAAATATTCAGAAATATCTTAAAAACAAGAAACTCTAAAACCTCTGGAAACTCTTAAGGGATTACTGGAAACTCCTCAAGGATCCCATGAAACTCCTCAAGGACCCTCCATGATAACTCCTGGAATCTCCTGGTCACACTCAGGAGCTCCTGAAAAGTCCTTGTGAGGATAAAATCTTCATGTGCAACTTTTAAATATAAATTAGTGAAGTTCAAAGTGTGATATACAAAGTGTGATGTACAGTTGATATATAAATGACGTGACACATTATATTATTGTCATTAGTCCTGATCAATGGTCCTGATTCTTCTTTGTGTGTTTGAAAGTGTTTCCCTGCGGCTCCATTCTCAGTCAGACTCTGACCTCTAGTGGCTGATCGGCTGTACTGCAGCCAGAGAATAAACTATTAATGGATGAAAAAAAAAAAATGAATGGATGAAAATACACAACTCTTGTGTTGCAAAGAGTATTACAATTATAAAACTAATTTTAGGTAAAATTTGAAAATTTCCTTCACAGAGAAGCTCGAGTTAAATGATTATTCTTTGATTCATTGGTATGTAGTTATTATTGGAAACTGTATTCTCCATATGTGTTGGGTTGTTTGTATTTTGTAATGTACAGCTGACCTGCTGTGCACTGACTGAAAAACTCTGTTACGCTACCAGTTAATTAGAAATTAATTAATTGAACAATGTTTTTTACTTGAGGTATGTTTACATTCTAAAATAAAAAAACTAACACATGGTGGATATTTGCCAGTAGCACAGAAACATTTAAACTTGATTACTTTTAGGCCAATAAAAAACGAAATAAAGGATTTCCCAACATGACAAATCCAAATACTTAAACACACAGTTTTTGTAGCAGTGGGGGAAACATAACCTCAGTGTTTGTATATGTGTAAGGCTACCTGGCTTTAATTTGACGTCATTTGCTCAAATCAGGGTCGTGACCTCTGACCCCTGCTGTCCTACCTGTCACATCTCTCCTGCTCACTATCTGTTAAAACATCTGAGGAAGGACATATCGACTTACGACTCTGTTTATTTTCTGTATTCTGCATCCTTTAAGTCGTAATAAAATATGAATCAAATATGGAAAAGGGGAAACAACAATAACACAAAAAACAAAAATGCATTTCAATATCACATGAAAGTTCCAGTTCCCAAAATGCCCTTTGAAATAATGTAATTCACACAAATTGGCCAATTTCTGTCCAATTGTGCATATTGTAAGATGCTGCATCACATGGTGAGGTGTAATGACCCTCTGAGTCTGTTGACTGTCTGTTGCTTGATGCTGCATCACATGGTGAGGTGTAATGACCCTCTGAGCCTGTTGACTGTCTGTTGCTTGATGCTGCATCACATGGTGAGGTGTAATGACCCTCTGAGCCTGTTGACTGTCTGTTGCTTGATGCTGCATCACATGGTGAGGTGTAATGACCCTCTGAGTCTGTTGACTGTCTGTTGCTTGATGCTGCATCACATGGTGAGGTGTAATGACCCTCTGAGCCTGTTGACTGTCTGTTGCTTGATGCTGCATCACATGGTGAGGTGTAATGACCCTCTGAGCCTGTTGACTGTCTGTTGCTTGATGCTGCATCACATGGTGAGGTGTAATGACCCTCTGAGCCTGTTGACTGTCTGTTGCTTGATGCTGCATCACATGGTGAGGTGTAATGACCCTCTGAGCCTGTTGACTGTCTGTTGCTTGATGCTGCATCACATGGTGAGGTGTAATGACCCTCTGAGCCTGTTGACTGTCTGTTGCTTGATGCTGCATCACATGGTGAGGTGTAATGACCCTCTGAGCCTGTTGACTGTCTGTTGCTTGATGCTGCATCACATGGTGAGGTGTAATGACCCTCTGAGTCTGTTGACTGTCTGTTGCTTGATGCTGCATCACATGGTGAGGTGTAATGACCCTCTGAGACTGTTGACTGTCTGTTGCTTGATGCTGCATCACATGGTGGGTGTAATGACCCTCTGAGACTGTTGACTGTCTGTTGCTTGATGCTGTCACATGGTGAGTGTGACCCTCTGAGCCTGTTGACTGTCTGTTGCTTGATGCTGCATCACATGGTGAGGTGTAATGACCCTCTGAGTCTGTTGACTGTCTGTTGCTTGATGCTGCATCACATGGTGAGGTGTAATGACCCTCTGAGCCTGTTGACTGTCTGTTGCTTGATGCTGCATCACATGGTGAGGTGTAATGACCCTCTGAGCCTGTTGACTGTCTGTTGCTTGATGCTGCATCACATGGTGAGGTGTAATGACCCTCTGAGCCTGATGACTGTCTGTTGCTTGATGCTGCATCACATGGTGAGGTGTAATGACCCTCTGAGCCTGTTGACTGTCTGTTGCTTGTGCTGCATCATGGTGAGGTGTAATGACCCTCTGAGCCTGTTGACTGTCTGTTGCTTGATGCTGCATCACATGGTGAGGTGTAATGACCCTCTGAGTCTGTTGACTGTCTGTTGCTTGATGCTGCATCACATGGTGAGGTGTAATGACCCTCTGAGCCTGTTGACTGTCTGTTGCTTGATGCTGCATCACATGGTGAGGTGTAATGCCCCTCTGAGTCTGTTGACTGTCTGTTGCTTGATGCTGCATCACATGGTGAGGTGTAATGACCCTCTGAGCCTGTTGACTGTCTGTTGCTTGATGCTGCATCACATGGTGAGGTGTAATGACCCTCTGAGCCTGTTGACTGTCTGTTGCTAGATGCTGCATCACATGGTGAGGTGTAATGACCCTCTGAGCCTGTTGACTGTCTGTTGCTTGATGCTGCATCACATGGTGAGGTGTAATGACCCTCTGAGTCTGTTGACTGTCTGTTGCTTGATGCTGCATCACATGGTGAGGTGTAATGACCCTCTGAGACTGTTGACTGTCTGTTGCTTGATGCTGCATCACATGGTGAGGTGTAATGACCCTCTGAGCCTGTTGACTGTCTGTTGCTTGATGCTGCATCACATGGTGAGTGTAATGACCCTCTGAGTCTGTTGACTGTCTGTTGCTTGATGCTGCATCACATGGTGAGGTGTAATGACCCTCTGAGCCTGTTGACTGTCTGTTGCTTGATGCTGCATCACATGGTGAGGTGTAATGACCCTCTGAGCCTGTTGACTGTCTGTTGCTTGATGTGCCAACATCAGAACCCCCCCCAGCAGCACTGACGGTTGTGACAGACAGCCGACTCTTTCATCATGTGATGCTGCGGAGAGGAGGAAGCGGCGGTGAGCTCTCACTCTGCTGCGAGATCTGGGTACAAACTCCTGCGCTGCTCGTTGGCTCTGGAGTCCGGCCGGCGAATAAACAAACAGAAGACACCGGTGTTGTGTTTCAACTTAGCAGAAAGCCCCGTTAAGTAAGCCGTCTTTGAGAACATACATTGTGTTTAGGAGATTAAATGGGCACAAGTAAGAAGTTAAAATGGGGGTGGATGTCTGCTCCTTGTACTCAAAGAACTCAGTGAGCTATCATTCCGGATATAGACGATCTTCGGCGGAGCTAGCCGGCTAACTGCTAACTCAAACAGACGCCATTAGTTGGGTGAAAACCAGGCATTCGCATCAGGTTGAAAGAGGAAGTCGCTGACTGTTTAGACCCATTTCCCTCACACCTGTTGGTGGATATTGATAAAAGTCGAAGTCGCATATGCTGTCGAGGTGTTTTTCTCCTGATTTTAGCTCTTTTTCCGAAGTCGGAAGCCGATGTGAGCTACGCAGGACTTCAGTTCCGACGGGGTTAGCATTAGCAGCGCTAGCTTGATACCGCTTGTTTTGACAGAGCCGCGGACTTCTTCAACACACTGCCAGCTATGGCGGCAGGGGGGGCGGGCGGCAAGACCTACTCGTTCAAGGTGGTGCTGCTGGGGGAAGGCTGCGTGGGGAAGACGTCGCTGGTGCTGCGATACTGCGAGAACAAATTCAACGACAAACACATCACAACTCTACAGGTAAGACACCCAGGAAGCAGAGAGCAGGCTCACCTGGCCTCTAACCCGGGTTAGAGGGCAGGCTCACCTGGCCCAGAACCCGGGTTAGAGGGCAGGCTCACCTGGCCCAGAACCCGGGTTAGAGAGCAGGCTCACCTGGCCCAGAACCCGGGTTAGAGGGCAGGCTCACCTGGCCCAGAACCCGGGTTAGAGAGCAGGCTCACCTGGCCCAGAACCCGGCCTCTAACCCGGGTTAGAGAGCAGGCTCACCCGGCCTCTAACCCGGGTTAGAGAGCAGGCTCACCTGGCCCAGAACCCGGGTTAGAGAGCAGGCTCACCTGGCCCAGAACCCGGGTTAGAGAGCAGGCTCACCTGGCCCAGAGCCGGGGCAGCTCACGAGACGGATGTTTATTGGAAATCAAAGCAGAGGGCGGTGGGGTGGGGGGGAGTTTGTGTTGCTGTCACGTGTGTGTGTGTGTGTGTGTGGGGGGGGGGGGGTTATTGCGAAATAGAGCGGTTGTTGTGGCTGAAACCGGAGCTGCCCGTCTAGCCCCGGATTATCCGCGGGGACGGAGGTGAAAGCCAGAAGCGTCCAGTGTTGTGCCAAGATGTGCTTACCTGCCGAGAAATACAGGTGTTATCAGCCTGAATTACACACAGCCATCACGGGGGGGGGGGGAGCTGTCACACACTGTTAATAATCAGTGTCTCATCAATAATTAAATGTGGTCTAGTCCTGGGGCTAAATTCTGCTGAGTGTCACCACATCGATACCTTTCTGCAGTAATGGATAAAATGCTGCTCTCTCTGTCCTAAGTTACCCTTTATAATGTTATAAATAAGCATTAAATTAATGTTTCACATTTTTGAGATTCTTATGTTGACTGTAATTAATGTGATTTATTACATGTGGACTTGAACTGGTCTCAGTCAGGAGGGGATCAGTGGTGGAGTTTTCACTGTGTGGTATTAGTACTTTCACTAAAGGACTGAAGGATCCGAGTACTTCCTGCACCACTGGAGGACGAGCTTTTCTCAACAGGAGTGTAAACCTCAGCACGACACCTGGATGTTGGGGTTATACCTGAGAGGAGGTGAAAAAAATAGATTAGCTGGACAAACAGAAGTCAATAAATCCAAACAGTTGATTCAGGTTAAAGGCCACAAAACCAGCTCAGGCTAACTCAAGCCTGGTTTAAACCAGATCCTACCATTAGTCGATTCTTCCAGCTAATCTGCCACTATTTTAATAATTGATTCATCGTTTTAGTCATTTTGTAAGCGGTTCTCAAATGTGAGGATTTGATTTTTGTAAACCAAACGATGAATCGAGAAGATAATTGGCAGGTTAATTGATAATGAAATGAATCATTAGTTGCAGTCCTAGTTTAAACAGTCAGTGTAACTACAGGTGCAGCACCTAAGATGTCAAACATAGATGAAGTTCAAGTTTATCTTTCATCCAAACTATAAAAGAATTCAGGACAAATTAAACATGAGGAAAAGTCAGAGATTTAAAAGAGAGAGAACACATCAGAACACATTATAGTATAAAGAATTAATGCTGTAGAAAAACAAGCAAATTCTATTAAGTTTTTTTATATAGTCAAAAATCACAATCTGTGTCACCTTTTATCCCCAAATCCCTGATTCACACAAGGAAACATGCCGACAACAACAACAACAACTATCAGGAAGAAACGCTGGGAGAAATCTCATTATTATTATTATTATCATTATTGATCACATTTTATTGTAATTTTCTTGTGGAATTAACAACAGCCTTTAAGTTAGAGGTCGAACAAAGTCTTAAATCCCAAAGTCCCAAGTCCTCAACCTTGAAAGTTATTATGTGATTTTGTGATAGTTGTAATATTAGTAAATAATAATAAATGAATGATCACAATAATTCAATGTGACCTTTGTACAGCCAATGACAAACGTCACCGTTAAACCACTTAATTACAATGAATTCCAATAATTGCCAAATAAAAGTGAAGTTTCAGTTTCACTTCCTGTTTCTCACCCACAGCTGCACACTTTGTATTTCTCTCCTCTTATAACTTTATTGTAAAAGCAGGTGAAACATAATGATTTCAGCCTCTCTGTTTTATATCTCAGTAAACTGCATATATTTGAATTTTTGACTGTTGGTCCGACAAAATAAGCAATTTGAACACGCAACATCTCTTAAAATAGAGAAAAAACTGATAGCCGTGAACAATGGCTTCTCAATAGTCCACAGTGACCTTAAATGGGGACAATGAGCTTTTAGAGAACAATCCAAAAGTGCCAAGTGTAGACGGAAAACTTTCGAAACATAAACTGGGGTTTCATATCATTGTGGAAGTGGCCTGAGAGCTGATACGAGTCTTTTTAGAGTCTGAGTGTGTTTGCATATCTCGTATCTCATTTCAGGCAGCTGCTCCGCCAACATGACTCGGTTTTGGTTGTTTACTTGCTGCGCTCCGGTTACAAAAACCTCCAACCGGCTGCAAATTTCAGGACAAAGAGAAAAAGAGAGAGGGGGAAATCCAGGAAGTGTGATGCAGCATTTCCATGTGAGCAGCCAGTGATGGAGCATCAGTAATGACTTACAGCCGCTCTCTCTGAATCAATCCACCACACTGTGTCCGGAGATCACTGATTAACTTGTGGTAACTAGTGCTTGTGTGAGCTGGCGGTGCATTCAAACACCTCAGAGGATCTGGGTTGCATTGCGTAGCTTTTTGTGTTGAAGCTGCAGCCTGAAACCAAACTTCACTCAGAAATCTGCTGCTTTTTATGTCCTGTTTGCTTTTAAATGACTGCAGATGGGAAATGCTGCTGCTGCTGGTGTTGTTGATTTTTCTCACTCGTTGTTGTCGGGCTGATTCTATTTAAGATATTCTAGTTTTCATGATATCATCTGCAGGGATGTAGATATTTTGTCTTATTCAGTCATCTTAAAGACATTGAGTCACGTAATAAAGAATTTGTGGCGATAACTGAAACAGAATAGAAAACAACAGTTTGACTACAAGAAAATACTTTAATAAGACGTCACATTAATGTCATTTCAACTGAAAAAACAAGCACAGACTTTTATACCTTTTTTAAGCAAAATCTGCTGAGCATTCAGAGCTGTGATTAGCTTGGAGTCATTAAAGTACTTGATGTGCCAATAATGGAAAATGTAATGCTTTAATATTGTCTAAATATCCTCTTAATAATCACTTAAATTGTATTTAAAAAGTGGCTGCAATATAGGGCCTGTAAGTAACAAGAAACTGTAGTACAGAAATTCCAAAGTGTTGGATTTTGTAGAAAAACATGTTCTTCAAAGCAAAATATATAAAGAACTGTAGTTGTTTCTGCACTGAAACTCAAGTATTGTTTTGGCTTCAATATTGAAAATACGCAGCAGTAAGACCAGCATGCATTGCAGCTGTAAAATATTACGGGTTTGACTTTCCTGCCAGGAGGATCCAGAAGTTGAACATGTGTTTTTGAGTGATGAATGAAGTTGTAGGACCCAGGAAACGGGAGGTGGAATAATGTGTGGGACCCCTGCAGGTCACGGTCACATGCTCTCAAGTGCTCCTCAGCCATTTATCTGCAGGGCTCAGACACGGATCACATGTGACCCACAGCCCAGAGGTGCATTATGGGATCACAGCTGGACGCAGCGACACGGTTGGCAGAAGATAAAGGATGATTATAAATGTTCTGCTCAGTTTAGAAGATGCAGAGATTCTCCACAGCTCTCGCTTAAAGACCTGGAAGTGAGCGTTAAATGAAACGTTGCCGCTGGATGAGATCAGACGATTGTAGAGAAACGGTCGACTCCCGGCGCGAGCTCTGCGTGATGAAACTGTTAAAGAGTTTGTCACGAGAAAGTGGCAGTTTTTACATATTTCTCCTCATCCAGAGAGTTTCTGCAGGATTCACCAAGGCTCAGAGACGTCCACCGTACAGATGCTTCACAGTACTTTTTGCGTTTATTATTCCAGGATCAGACTACACCATATTTCTGTCTTTTTTCGAGATACTCACTGTGTCAGATTCTGTATGACTTGCGTGGCCGTGTAATACAGCCTGTCGCTCTCTGCTGTCAATAGCAGAGTGACAACTAATCATTATTTTCATTATCCATTAACCTGCCGTTTATTTTCCCCAAATAATCAGTTAATTGTTTAGTCTAGAAAAAGTCAAAAAATGGTGAAAACGTCCATCCCAACACGACGTCTTCAGATGTCTTAAATGTCCGAACAAACACTCGAAAATACTCAGCTCTAGTCGACAGCATCACAAGTACTCAGACCCTTTTACTGAAGTAAAGGTACTAATACCACACTGTGAAAATACTACACTAAGTCCTGAATTCAAAACCCTACTTAAGTTTTATCATCAGCTAAATGTAGTAAAAGTACTCATGTTGCAGTAAAAGTGTTGATGTTTCTGGATTTATGTTCCTGCTGCATTAATGTGGACGTTGTATTTTCCTGCTGTAGATGTTTCAGGTTGAAGCTCATTTGAACTCCTTTATATCCTGTTGGCTAGTTTCATCTGCAGCAATGCATCATGGTCTATAAGATCATCATGTGTTTGTAGCGTCAGACAAATGTAGTGCAGTAAAAAGTACAATATTTCCCTCTGAGATGTGGTGGAGTAGAAGTAGAAAGTAAGTACTATGAATGTGTACTTGAGTAAATGTTCTTTACATTCCTCCACTTATATTTACGAAAGAAATTTTATTTGAACTTTATGCAAACAGCGCGTCACATTTTATAGTTGTGCAACAGTACACCTGCCAGTGATGACGCAGAGCGATGGTGATTCATGAGTGTGTGTGTGGTGTGTTGACAGTGTTTTAGGGAGACGACTTTCACTGAGACAGTAAATTAGATTAAATGAGTTTGTTCAGCTCCTTCTTTGATGACTGTGATTGGTTGTAAGAGAAGCAGCCAACACGTTTGTCACCAGGTAACGAAAGACTACAAAGGTGCTGCACACTCACTCTGTGTGTGTTTATTCTAGGTTTATATCAGGGATGTTTGCTCATTGTGATATTATAAAGAGTTGGTGTAGACCTGCTCTGTATGAAAAAGGGCCCTGAGACAACTTTGTTAAGATATGGCGCTATATAAATAAAACTGAATTGAATATTATAGTAATGTGTAGGTTAGTTCTTGAAATATCATCATTTCATATTTTATCTAGCTGACAGAAAATGAATTTATGATAATTTATCAACTAAAACAAACACCTTTTAGCCTTTCAGTTCATCTTTCTTTAGTTTTAAATCATTGTTACTTAAATTACTTAATAAAAACATTGGTTTTGGCTCTGGTAACTTGTGATGAGCATCTTTATTTTTAATATTTTATAATAATGATAAACTTTATTTATACAGAACTTATCCAAAACAAAGTTACAGAGTGCTTCACGTGGCTGAACCAGGATTAAAACATTGCAGGAGTCAAATAAAACCAGACAATTAGAAATAATACAAAGTTAAAATAAAAGATCCAACAGTAATAAGACGTGTTGGAAATAAATTTATAATAAAAACATGTTTCTGATTCTGCAATAGATTGAACAAACAAATTGATTATTACAACAATAAGGACAATAAGTGAGGAGTAGCTGTGGTTTAGAGTTCAACAACACACCCAGTGAGTCAGCTGACCGGCCTCACACACATTCACACACACATTCCTTTGCATAAATACATATATTCCTGCTCGCTCACTTCCTCACTGATCAATCACGTCATGTCTGTTGTTGACACTGAATCTTAATCCTGAATTTAACTTTCCCACAGAATCAGTCGGATAAATCAGAAAAGCCTGGAGGGAAAAAATAACTCGACCTTTCACCCAGACGGACTTTGACCTTCTGGGGTTCTTACCAGAGAAACTCTCACAGTTTACAGGTTAAAATGAAACCGACGGATCTGCTGTGGCACAACATGAGAAGTTGCAATAGTGTTGCAGGAGACCGAATTCAACACTTTGATTTTCCTGCGACTGTTTCTCTGCCTGTATTGAATGTTTTATACATCAGCTTTACGTTTGTTTGTCTGTTTGTTTGCACCACAAACTGTCTTGGGGGGGCAAAATATTTCATTTTTTGTCTTTTTAATCAATTATCATTAAATCACATTTAATGTAAATGGTCTCACTTGCATACATATTAAAACAGCTTTGAATGGAGAATGTTTGAGCCAATATTAGCTCATTGCAGATATGTCGGTATCTGCGTACATGTCAGACGATAAATGACAAAAAACTGAAGTGCAGAAATGCCAAAGATGGACTTTGATGTAATGTTTCTATAGTTTGTCCACCAGAGAGTAGTGACGAGTTTATCATTACACTGTAGAAAGTCCTGCACAGTACACGACTTGTCAAAACACAGATTTAAAAGAACCTTTTCAAACATGTTTATATATGTTCTTGGCTGTTTTAAACTCCCAAATCCAGAAAATGATCTCATGTTGCAAATCGCAGCTTACAGGTTGAACATTGGGTAACCTGGACTTTTACCTACATGTTTCTACTAATTATACACTTTCACATTGTTTATATTTCTTGTATTGTGCTCTTTTATATGTGGAGTAAAGCTCTTTGTCACTCTGTTCAGAAAAGTGTCATTATCATCTCAAAGGACTCGAGGCTCGACTTGGATTTGCTCTGAAACACTTGAGTCCTCATTTAGCCTGATTGATTTGTTTAATCAATAAGTCCTCATCATTATAATCACTGTGTCCTCCTCTTCCTCCTCTGCAGGCGTCCTTCCTCACAAAGAAGCTCAACATCACAGGAAAGAGAGTTAATCTGGCCATATGGGTGAGAGATACAGGCACTGCTGCTGTTTTCATGCTGCTAACACAGTTACCTGGATATAGAGAGAAACATAACCCTTATTGTTTGTTTGTGTGTGTGTGTGTGTGCAGGACACAGCAGGTCAGGAGCGTTTCCATGCATTAGGTCCCATCTACTACAGAGACTCCAATGGAGCCATACTAGTGTACGACATTACAGACGAAGACTCCTTTCAGAAGGTAACAGCTGACCAGATCACTGAGTTTCCACTATTAGTCTGAATTTGATCCGGCTCATGTAAACAGCATATTCCGTTTGGATAGTCTGAATGTAGCATTTTCCCATTAAAACATGTGGGATACGCCGATATTATTCTGGTTTTAGGAGCATTCTTTGAACGTGTATACAGCTCATTCATGGCCTCTTTGTTTACTCTGTTTTTCTACTTTTTCTCTACTTTTCCACAAAACTAGGAGTTGGCGTTAAACGAATACTTTATACTTTAAAAGTTTGTATTGAATGCCAGGTCTTAAATCTGATATTTCCAGATCTAAATCACAACTTCTGGCTTATTTAGTAACTGATAAAAACATAAAATGTGTAATAGTATATACTCTTCAGACTAAAGTACTGAAACAAAGTATTTGTTGTTATTAGGTTGGAGCTTGGGAAGCATATCGGCACTTTGTAGAGCTGAAATGATGACAGAAAATTAATCGTCGACATATTTGATAAATGATTAATTGTTTAGTTCATTTATCAAGCTCCACCTTCGACCGCTCTGATAGCAGCTTCTCCAGCATTATCTGTTTTATATCTTTGAATTGATTGTTTGGCAAAATAACGGCAGATTAATCGATAATGAAAAGATTAACGATAATACAGAGATCAGGCTAAATCAGATCAAATAATTTCTTAACATAAAAATGCCAAATTATCTTGTTTCCAGCTTCTCAGATGTGACTTTTTGCAGGTTTTCTTTGTTCTCTTGTGATATTAAACGTTCCTCCTCTCTTCACTCTGGTTCTCCTGTTATTCTCTCCTCTTTTGTCTCCAGCATCTCTTCTCTTATAATCCTCTTTTTCTTACCTTTTTTTATTTAGTGTACTGCAGTTTTTTTATAAAAGTCTTATTGATGGTGTCTGTCTGTGTGCTTGCAGGTGAAGAACTGGGTGAAAGAGTTGAGGAAAATGTTGGGGAACGACATTTGTTTATGTATAGTAGGTAAGTTATCAGGAATAAGGACAACATTCACTCCCATAACTTTCTAACTCAATTATTATGTAAAAGCTAAACATTTGGACCTTTGGATCTCGTTGCTATGGCGTCTAAATATCAAGTTATTTGTCTGTGTGTGGCTTCATGACAGACGTTTGAACAGTTTTAACTGGATTATGTGCAGTCCATCATGTGTTTGGACCAGTTCATTCTGTGGCAGAGCTGCAATTATACAATCTGCTGTTTGATAATGTAATTTTGGTGTTTTTGATAAAGCAGTCAGTCACATGAAGGCTTTACCTTCTGACAAAGCTCAATCTTCCAGGCAACATTGCACAGTTTCCACAGACCAGGATCAGCTGATAGAATAATTAAAGGGACTGTATGTATAATTTACCAGCTCAGGATGGGTTAGTTCAAGAATTGATTTTGATGTGGAAGGTTGAGACAAAAGCCAAAAAAACGTCAAAAGGCTGAATGTCCTGTATTTTTATAATGTATTAGCCCAAATCTATTAAAGGGTTTTTATTCTCAACCTCCAGCGAAGTGCCCATGGATGAAAACATATTTTCACTCTTTAATGTTTCTTAAAATAGGTGTAATGGACACCAGATTCAATTATAAAGTTTCATTTTGTTGTGATATGATGGTGTCTCTTTACATTTCCTGCTCAGTATAACACGTTACATGTGATTTCTAAAGGAGTGTCTATCATACAACTATCGCACAAAAGACTGATGGGGAGCAGAGTTACGATTGGCTGAATCTGTGCCTTCTTTTCTCTGCAGGTAATAAAATTGATTTGGACAAAGACAGACATGTTTCAGTGGAAGAGGCCGAGAGGTAAGAACCAAAGGATAAACACACAGTGATCAATAGCTGCGTTTACATTGACCCTAAAGTTTCACTAATAATCAGAATAAAAAGGCCTCATCTGACCGCCTCAATCAGAAGAGAAGGAGTTTTCTATCGGCCTGAGACAGGGCTGTAAACCTTTGATAATCTGTTCAATAGGAAAATATTAGCGCCTAATAGCCATGTAAACACCTAATCTGATCGTTCTGCACGTTTGCCTGCACCCTCCTCCTCCTCCTCTTCCTTCTACTTCTCCTCCTCCTCCTCCTTCTTCTACTTCTTCCTTCCTTCCTTCCTTCCTTCCTCCTTCTTTCTTCTCCTTCTGTTATTTTTCCGGCAGATTAGACACTTCTCAGTGGGCGCATGTTAAAAAGTTATGTTCTGATTAAATGCTTCGGCATGTAAATGCACATCTGGAGTTATCTGAGCATGCTCAGTAGCTGTCTTCCTGTCTGTTTCTGTGTAGTTATGCAGAGTCGGTGGGAGCCAAACACTACCACACGTCAGCCAAGTTAAATAAAGGCATCGAGGAGCTCTTCCTGGATCTCTGTAAAAGTAAGACCTGAACCCAAACACACGAAACTCTTCAAACATCAATATATAAAACACACAACATGAGGACGCTGGAGGTGTGTGTGTGTGTGTGTTAACCTCTTCCTCTCTGTTTTCAGGGATGATGCAAACGGCTCAGGCTGAGGAGAAGATGAAGGGCAACGGAGCCAGCCAATCAGCATCGAGTAGGCGGGGCGTACAGATTGTCGACGATGAACCACAAGCCACGCCCGCTGGAGGATGCTGCTCTTCTGGCTAACACACACACACACACACACACACACACACACACACACACTCTGTCATACATGCTTGCAGACATGATATTCACACACACATTCACGAGTATCTCTGTTAAAATAATCCCAAGTGTTTTTGCTGTGTTCATTCAGCACCGCCTCTGCTGCTAAGGAGCATGGGAAATCACATTTAAAACGGTCTAATCATTGTTTCCCTCCAAAATAAAAGTAACTTGTGATTAAAACGAGTGTTTTCTCAGCTATTTAAATTGGACAAAAATCACATTTTCAGCACTTTGTCTGCTTTAATTTTGTGCATTAGAGTCAATAACTGAAGCAGTGAGTAAAACAAACCCTCCAATCTACAGCTGTTTATTTAATACTAAACTACATTAATAAAAGAGTTGAAATAACTTTGAGGACATAAAATGGCGGCTCAGACTGCAGCAGAGATTTATTTAGTTTTAGTTTTTTCTCTGGGGATAAAACATTCATCAGACAACATGCTGTATAAACCTCCATTAATCATCGTATTGATCTAAAAATATTAACCTGATTCCTGCAGCAGGTGGACAGTTTGTGGTGAAACAGCGCCACCTGCTGGATTAAAGTCAAACTGCAGGAAAAAAACAAACGGTAAAGGACGAGTTCAGATCTTTTCAAGTTTATTCTCATGGGAAAATAATATCCTTCCTAACAACACAGCTACTCTGTCAGAGGTTTTAAATGTGAGGCTTCAGCAGTCTGACTTTGACAAACCAGATATTCAGTGAAAAAGCAGCAAATCCTCCTCACTTTGGAAAAACTGGAACATCCTAATTTAATTTAATCGATTCATCGTTTTAACTCTGCTGGTCTTTGGGCTGTAAATTATTCTACTTATTGTTAAAATAAAATCAAATTCAGGAAATAAAAAGAAAAAATTAAAGGCAAAATTCAAACGTCTCTGAATCGCTGAACACAAAACAAACGACGTTTCAACTATAATTCTGTTCAGTTATTTTCATTTTCGTGTATAAAATGTCAGAAAACTGTGACAAATCGCTTGTTTCGTCCAAAACTTAAAAGACACTCAGTTTACAAAGATATAAAACTCAGAGAAACTGAAACCAGGAAATGTTAATCGTCAAATCATTTATCAAGAAAAGTTTCAGATTAATTCTTTGGTCTGTAAATTAAACTAGACCTGATATTTGTTGTGAATTTATTCTTTATTTTCATTCCTAAATTTGGTTTTATTTTAACAAACAAATATATATAGAGACATTGATCGAAATGTGTCTTTAGTGCAGTTTAACAGCTGAAATATTCATCAACATCAGGGCTGCAACAACATTTATTATCAGTTATTTAATCAATTAATTATTTAGTCCAAGATGACGTCTTCAAATTGGTTGTTTTGTTCTCGAAAACCCCCAAAAATATTTGATTTCCAAAGATCTAAAACAGAGAAAAGCAGCAAATCTTCACATAAACACATAATTTCTGACATTTTTGCTTGAAAAACTTTTGTCAGTTAATTCTCTTTTAATTGATTAATTGATTGTTTCATCTCTAAACATAACAATGGCTTCCTCAATATTGTGCAGCTGCTCCTTCATCCATCCTCCTCTTCCTCTACATGGTTTTTAAAACACACACACACACACACACCTCTCTCTCTCTCCTGGACAGAAGAATAATACCATGCATGTTTGATTTCTGTAAAAGGCTTTGTTTGTTTTACTTTTAAAAGAAATGGAAAATAAAAGGAGTGAACAGCGATTATTTAATAAGTTATATTCACGTGGCGGTGATGGAAATCTGTACATGAACAAAGGTTTTCTCTGTACTCTCTACTGTGTACTTTTACTGTGTTTTCCACGCGGCCTGTAGCCATTAATCTCTCTGCTTACTGAAAAAACTACAGTGACCTTGTACAAAAAGAAACACACAGGACATTTTATCTGCCGACGCACATAGAAGATTAAAACTGAACTCTGTCCTGTTCGATCTGAAATAACAGAAAAAAACACATAAAAAAGCAAACTGGTTGAAAAGGAAAAAAAATCAGCGCACTTTTTGGAAATGTAATTTTTTTAAACTGCTAGTGTCAAAGTGTTTTTGTAAAGATAAGAACAATTATAACAATTTACACAACGCATGGATGTGTCGCACACATTGTCGTTATTTCACATGCACAAAAACATTTTTACATGTTCACTCTTTTCTTCTCACGGGGGGTTTCACAGGGACAAAAAGGATATTTTAAGTAACGTAGAAGAGAAATTAAAGTGTATTAATTCAAAGTGTAAGTCTAGTGATATTGTATATTTTTATTGACGACAAATCCCATGAAAAGATCCAAACCAACAGTGAATGAATCTACTAACAAGTACTGTGTGTATGACAGCCTGATATGATATTAAAAACTCATCAGTGAGCCTCACTGTTGTTCCTTCATCACCATCAACACACACTGCAGTTTATTTGGACTCAGTCCCACACACACCGTCCTGCTGCCCCAAATACTCACTAGAGCACCAAACGTGGATTCATCCGCCACTGAATATAGTCCCCAACAAATGCACTATTTCCTCCTGAAACTTTATATCTGTAGGTGTTTTTAAAGATTTACGTCTTCAGCAGGAACCAATGGGCTCCGAGCTGAGAGCCACAGACAGGAAGTCAGACAGACAGAGACGGACTGACATGTTGGTTTTGGGTCTTTTTATTTGGTTTATAGACAATAAGAAAAATATAGAATAACACCAGACTTCTCCTTTGAGTAAATTAATGTACTAATGACTTAAAATTGTTATCTTATCACAGATATGTTGTATTGATCGGCTGATGAGTCACAAGGAATGTCAAATATATGTTTGAGATCGTTTAGAAAAGTGTCATGACAGTTTGTCCACCAGAGGGCGCTGACAGGTTTATTTTTAAAATGCCTCGCTCAGTCTGCATCTGGGTCACTTATTTTACAGCAGTCACAAACTGAAGACATCACTTTCAAAAGTGTTAGTTTGTTAAAAACGGAGTCTACAGTCATGCTATGAGCCAAATGCTAACTTCAGCATGATAACATCCAGCTGAGGCTGAAAGTGTTGGACACATTAACATGTTGACCTGATGATGGCGCTATAGATGAAAAGTCAGAGGATCACCAGAGTTATTACAGTTCATCCTGAGGGGAACATGAATGTTTGTACAAAATGTGATGGACTGACAAACCGATATTTCCCTCCCTATAAACCAAATATCAATAGTGGTTGTGGCCTCAAAAATCCAGCATCAGTCAGCCTCAACTTTAATCAAATTTAAAGATTTTTAACATAAAAATACATTTGTATAACTAAATACATCATATCTAAATGTAAACTCCTCACATTACTCTGTGACCTCTCACTCCCCACAATATGTAGGAAAGAACATACTGAAGACTTGCTGTAGTTTTTCTTGAAGTACATAATTTAAAAACATCTCAGTATTTCACAGACTCTCACAAGCAGAGTTTCTTTAATCGTTTTTATTTCTGTAAGTCATTGAGGGTCTACAGTATCAGAATCAAACAAGAAAAAGAGATGAACAGTTTAAAGAATATTTCCCCTTTTCTCCAGTTTTACAGACATTAACTGACTCATTCTTCTTATAAAGTTTCTCCTTTTTTACACTTCATTATGAAAAATAATTTTAATTCGCCTGAACCTAATTTAGCTTTGAAAGTTTTGTCAACACAGTGCAACGACTTTTAGGAAAATGCAGCCAGAAAAAGCTCTTGGAATGAAAATAACCAAAGAAAAGTCTTATTCACAAAAACTTTAAATTCAAAAACAAGTTTGGCTCTAATCCTCTGTTGTATACAGTTTGATTTAAGTCTAAAAAGATATGTGATATGTGACACCAAAACTCAGAAAAAAAGTCAGAATTTAGAGATTAAAGCTCAAAATCTTTTTACTTTTTTGATGTTTTTCTCGCTGTGATGAAATCATCCGTTCAAACTTTTTTCTCCTGACTTTGAGAACGATGTAAAATAATTATCTTGTGACCTTTACAAACTCTGGTTGTATGAAAACAGCAGATTCTGAGAAAATTCAAAATAAGCCCCGCCCCCCACATGGCACTGACCAATCAGATTCACTCAACATATCTGAAAGAAATAATGTTGCAGATCTTTTCGAAGCTGCTCTGTGTTAGAAAACGAAGCCCAGAGGTGTTTTTGTTACAGTTTCCACTGATCTGATCTCAGCAGCACTCCTCAGTGAGGTAAGGCACTTTGGACACACGGCCCTCTAACTGCTCCCTCTAATTCAAGAACAAATAGAAACATCTCCAGAACCTGTACATCTGGACACAGGTGGTGTTCCTCTAGTACGCTGGAGAGTTGTACAGCTCCTGGTATTTGGGAGGAACCGAGGTGAAGATGGCGGGGACCGACACCATGATGTGGGGTCTGTTAATGTAACGCATCTGGTGGATCATGGTGGAGGACAGAATCAAGCCCATCAGCTGGAGGGAAACACAGGGAGGTGAGTCAAGATCAGTCTTCAAAGCTTCTGAGTTCAGTCAGAACAGATGGAGCAGTGGAAAGTCTGTGCTGTGCTTTAGTTTGGAAACTCGAAATAATTAATTGACAACACTTGATAAATCGATTAAAGAGGTAGAAAACATGGCCAGTGTTATAACAGCTTATATAAATGAAGCAACTTTATGGAAACCAGGAAAATGTCAGTTTAGAGGTAAATATGAATGCAACACTCATCCTGGTATTTCCAAAAGTTTCCATTTTTGCCACCTTTGATAAGACATCTGTCAGCTCCGCCAACAGCTAACATGACACAACACAGACCACACAGAGTCCCACAACATCAACAGAACGGACGGCACAGAAGTGACATAGGCATAAAAACGTTCTTCTGTCGTACTGTTTAACGTTGGCTGTGAGATCTTAGCCAAAAATGGTGCTTTTGTGTCGGTGCGGTTGAAGCTTTGCACCACCTCAGCCGAGCGTAAAAAACACCCCCACTGTGATTTATTAGATAGCACTGTTAAAGGTCAGCTGAACAGCTAACAGATTAGCTCGCTCATATACACACTACTGCAGACAGGCAGGAGTGTGACTCTGCAGGTGTCGACATATGTAACCATGACGATCACCATTTTTTTGCACGAGTCGTTCTGATTCAGAACAGCACGAGTGTCACATGTGGTGTCAGATTTAGCTTCCTGGATCAAAGCCTGCATTAGACTGCTGATGTCATAAAATAAATGTAAAATTGGTGGTGTTGATGCTCACCGCCAGCGCAGCCAGAGTGAAGACGACGCCGCTGCCGATCTTAAAGGCGCGCATGACGTAGTGCTTGAGGATGGGGATGCAGGGCTGCAGACGGGAGGAGAGAGAAGGTCACTTCAGTTTCACATGTGGTCTTAGTTTGTCTTCAGGTGGAACATATTCACTATCAATCTGCTCTGAGTTCAAATAAAGTTTAGGCTCCACTGACCTTGTTGTAGATGGACTTCTGCATCCTGGTATGCTGGAAGAAGAAGAAGATAAAACGTTAGTAATCTGCGTTTAAAAACAATATGTGAAGATAAAGTTGTTTGTGTGTCTTAAACTCACTTTGTCGTAGACGATCTGACACTCGCCCTCGGTCTTGGGGTTGCACAGACAGGAGTCGGGGATGTTCCCCTCCCAGTCCTCATAACTGTACAGACCACAGCAGTGCAGCTAAACACCAGAGAAGAAGAAGAGGGAATAAACAGGAGGGTTATTGATCAGCGTCAGGAACAGGAAGAGGAGACGATGTTACAGTCAATGTAAATGAGATGATGAATAGTTTTCTAGCGATTGATTAATCGGCTAATTGTTTCAGCCCTGATCACATGACCTTCATCCGCAGATGGAGATTGGCCAGTTGTCATGGACTCACATTTCCATTCTTAATGTTGGAGGACAATAGGAGCTTTATTATGTTACATGCTGAAAGAAACCTCATAAAACTACAACAACAACGACACACCCTGCGGCAGGTGTGTGTGTGTGTGTGTGTGTGTGTGTCTTACGTATTCCTGCAGGCTTCCAGTCATGTTCTTCTTGTCCTCTGAAGCTTTGTCCAGAGGCAGCGCATCATGGGCCACCTGATCCATACCGCGCTCCACCTACAAACACAAAGAGAGATTATTATGGGATGTGAATTAAGATGACATTTTTATCAACAGCAGGACAAAAACTGATTATCAACAGGTGAATTGCGGGAGTTTTAAAGTTATAATTCTTACAATTTTCATTAAAATAAAACCTAACTTTTGATGCAATTTTTTTCAGCAACAGTCATTCAATGTATTTATAATCAGTAATTACCTCTGTTTATAATGTATTTATAATCAGTAATTACCTCTGTATATAAGGCATTTATAATCAGTTTCACAGGAAACAAAGCTGTTTTTAACTTGATCTCAGTTACATCAGCCTCAGTTTACTGTTCACTCTCCTGCAGCCAGATCAAGTCACTGCTAATGCTAACTAGCTAATGCTAACCCAACATTTCCTGCTGCTGCTCCACATTGAGAGAGTCATTTTGTTCAGGCGTGCACGACTCTTCTCAGCGATCTCAAAGATTACAACTTTAAAAATGGTTTAATTACTCGACATGTGACAGAAAAACAAAATAACTCCAATTTATTCTGCGTCAGCTGAGTGTTGACGTGTGTTGGTGAGATTACAGTTCGGACTGTTCAGCTCTAAAGACAGTACAGCGAGCTGAACAAGCCGAACCGTTAAATCTCTTCTCCTGTGTGCAGCAGAACCAACAGCAGAACCAACAGCAGAACCAACACGTCAGGGTTGTTACCTCGGGGGTGAGGCGGGTAATGAAGATCCCAGTTCGGAGCATCACCAGAAATCCAATAATCATAAACACCAGGAACTGCAGAGAAAGACAGGAAAAGACCATAAATCCACTAAATTGTTTTTAAGGAAGAAAAATGTGCTAATACAGCGTTTCCCCAGGTCAGCCGTCAGGTGGAGGAGGTGGAGGACTAGTACTCTCTTACAGAATCTCTTGAATTTAAACTATGGTACTTGTTTTTTTTTTTTTTTTTAACAAAGGCACCTGTCAGCTGATCTTTGTACTCACCACGATCAGGGACGCTTTGCTCTCGTTGTGGGCCCCGCAGGCTCCCAGGATGGCCGTCACCATGATAATGGAGCCCATGACGTAGAGGATGATGAGGCAGGTGGTCTGGTTCACCTGAAGGCAGAAGAGGTGAGTGACAGGTTAATACTTTGGTTTTTTTAAAGGCTTTGGGGGTTTTGTAAACTCCATATTTGAACAGTGTTTGCTCTTACGTAGTCTCCCCAGTCGGAGCTGGTGAAGGCACTAACATTACACAGCACAGCGAGCAGGATGGCGCCTCCGCCAACAATCTGAAACCAGAAACCAGTTTGATCAGATCAGACTACTAAAAACAACACAAACAGGAAGTGCCTCTTTACCTCACCAAGGTAAAAGTCCATCAAAACAAGATAAATGTGAGGGGCTGCGAGGTGAATCTGCATGAGATTATATTTGTTTTCTTTTAAATGTTCCTGTTTTCTTTGTTTTGTGCTAAATATATGTTTGAGATAATTTATTATTGTAGAGCACTGACAAGCTGATTTTGACACTGTAACATGGCCCGCTCAGTTTACCGGTTGGTATATTGTTATCAGATCTGCTTATCTGTAACGTGCACCTCGCAAAACAAAGCTGGAAACTGTTTGAGGGAGAAAACCAGAACAGCCTGTCTCGTTACTGTAAATGAAAACCAGGAGCTTTTATTATGGAAAAAGGCCCAAACCAAAGCTTTCTGCAGAACAAAACAGCTGCGAACTATTAAATGTAATTATTGTTTTTTTTCCCTTCAGACTGACTGGAAACCAGCAGAGAAACAAACAAAAGTCAAACCAAAGCAGCGCTCGACTTTAACAGGAAATCCATCTGCAACTATTTGGATCATCTTGTAACATTTGATGGTTCCAGCTTCTTCATTATTTTTTTCATACGTTATACTAAATTGAATAACTTTGCAAGACATTTGAAGACATCACCTTGAATTTTCACTACGTTTTCACATTTTATAAGACTAAATTGATTAAGTTTTAATTGCAGCCCTGACCAAGAGACTACCTAACAATTCTTAAAATAACAATGAAGCTTTATTTTTGTGTCAAACTCACCAACCATCAAGACAGTCGGTGACTGAACATTTTTGACATTCACAAACACATGTGAACTGATCTCTACATTATACATTACAAAACTGTGAAACATTAATTTAGAAGAAACTTTTCATCGATTTGTTTCACTTTTCTAAACTTGTTGGAGTCACCGGAGTTAGAATATAGATTAGCATCCAAACATTGTTGTTTGTCTTATTTAAACCTTACTGCTGAGTAAACCTGCTAATTTAAGATCGATTTAAGTATTTAAATACAAATAAATCGCTGATATGAATATAGAAATGATGTCCTAAACCCGAGAGGACCGACAGACTCGTACTTCTTATTTACAAACATTTGTAACAGATTTGAACTCACCGCGAAGAAGACGTTGAAGACGGTGAAGGTGCGTTTGAGGCACGGGTTGACCAGTTGAGCCATGTTTAGGGATGAAAGTGCAACAAAAATACAGCCAGTTGTTTAGATCCGCGAAGGTCCGACTGCAGCGGTGGAAAGTGAAGCGGGAGCGGCAGGGTGAGCTGCTTTTGAGCGACACGGAGAGCCCGGCGGGCGGCGGGGCGGGACTTCCAATAAACGACGAGGAGTGTGGGAGGCTAGGACGTCCCACCACGGATGTATGAAGAGACCTGGATGCAGCGGCCTGCCCATATATGGACACTGCTGGATTTGGCTGGCTGTTTAAAAACCCAGGGAAGATCCGGAGGGGGGGCCAGGCGGATCTGGCACGGACGGGAAGGCCTCATTCCGGGAACGAGTGCAGCATTCCCGTATTTTCACAGGAATGCTGCAGAGCGTTTAAGGTCTCTGCGCTGAGAGGCTGGGTCTGGGTCTGGGTCTGGGACATTGTGTCCAAACATCACTCCCCCCTTTACTTTCAGTAAACTCATTATAAAAGGAGGTGAAAACCACCACATCTGCTAAAACAGAACTGTGTGAAGGCTGTTTAACTTGCACCCTGCTACACTGCAAGGACAAATACTGTACTTTTTACTCCACTACATTTATTTGCAGCACTTTATTCAAGTACAATTTTGTGGTACTTGGACTTTACTGGAGTTTTTCCATTTTCTGCCACTTTATACTTTCTACTCCACTACAATTCAGAGGTGAATATTCTACTTTTTACTACATTTATTTGATAACCTAAGTTACTTTGCAGATTCAGATTAATAATGCCAAATGTATCAGACAGATAAATTATGATGTATTATTTTAGGTTAGAATAAGATAAATGTTTATTGATCCTGGGCCCCCTGAGCCCGGCAGCCCTGTCCAGTAATACTTGCATGTACACCCTGTCAGAAACTAAGTAATATTAGACTGTACTTTGGTGTGAGTCTTTGTTTGCACATGTATTTGATGAAATATTCAGAAAAACTCAATACATAATATAAATACATTTCCATAAAGTTTGTCTTCAGTGTTTCATGTTGTGTTTTAAACAAAGACAAATAACCTGCCTAATGAATGACCAACAGGTCTAACGGCTGTCCGATAATAAAGTTAACTTGCTGTTAGAAAAGCCAACAAACACGTCAAGAAAGGATGAAGAGATACGAGCAGAAAGATAAAGTGAGATGGTGGAGAAAAAGAAATAATGAAAAGTGAACGGAGACAGAGGGATTATGTTAAACTTGCTTTTAAGGAAAAACATGTTTTGAAATCCCACAGTGGTTCTCTGGAAACCCACAAACTCCAGCTCATGTAAAACGGATGTGGTAGATCAGGTTCCTGCGGGCACTGCTGCAGAGGAGCGTGAGTAATCATTGCTTCAGAAGATGAGCTGTTCGAAGCCTGGAGTTCAAACAAAAGAGCTGATTCTTGAGAAACATGTTCATACTTTGTTATTAACTGTTGAGGGTTGGTTTGTTTTATCAGCATCTCGCATTTGTCTGTCCTCCGGCACTCTGTACATTCAGTCGAAGCAGATGATTCATTATTAGTGTGAATGCTGATTCAACAGCATTCTGTTCTTTATTTTTCTACTTCCATACGTTTTTCGTCTCGCTTCTCCTTCTGCATACTTTGTGCTACAGAAACCATTCAACTATCAAAATGTTAAGCATTTTAATGATATTTCAGCATATGTTCAGCTATTTTATACATTTTATACTTTTTAAAATATTAAGCTTTTTTCAAACTTATTTTACAATGTAAGTCAATGGAGAATCCTCTTCAGCCTGCTCTACTTTGAAATGCTACAGCTTCTGCATACTTTCAGCTACAGACTCCATTTAAACTTTAAACTGTTCACAAGATGTTCAGCTATTCGGCTATTATTCAACTTTTTGAAATCTTTTACAGTTTTTGATTTATCACAGTTTTAGTTTTGTGAAGAGGAGATTTAAAATCTTTAAAACATTTCTTCAAATTGCTCCTGTTTCCACAATCTTCACTCTTCATACATCATTTTTGCTGAGGATGTAGGAAAATCTGTGCTCTGTCAAAAAATTTAACTATGGAAGAAATCGGCCTTACACATTTGACTGTGTGAGTCCAGAAATTTCAGTAGGGAGGCAGAGACAGGGGCTTTTCTTATCTGCTCCAGAGCTCACATTTTTGACACTACACAAATAAATTTCACACAATTTGTTCAGCAGGCTTTTTGTCTCTCTCCTGATATAAAATTTAGCCAATAGCAATTACATTCTTTGCGCAATAAGCAGGACTTTGAGAGGTTTAGTCTCCATTAAATGAACTGTCTAAGTTGCAGTCTGCCCCTCCCCTCCCCCCTCCCCCCTCCCTCAGGGTGCCACAGTCGCCATAGCGACCAGTGTGTGTGCATGTCACTTACAGAAGGAAATCCCAGCGCTCAATCATGGACCTTTAAACAATACAATATAGCAGATTTTCAATATAAAAGCCTCCAGATAGCGACAGGACCTTACTGGGGGGCCGTGGACATGGCTGAATTTTCACCATAAAAACCAATGGATGGTGAGAGAAGCTTGCTGGGTGTCCATAGACGAGGCTGCATTTTCAAAATGAAAGACCCCAGATGGGGGTCAGACAGGACTCAGGCATCCTTTTCAAGCACTTTGTCAAGGTCTTTCAAGGTTTATCTACTTTAAAACTACAAACCTCATTCAAAACTTAAAGTGTTCCACATCTTTCTTACATTGACTTTTATTCAACTTTTAAAAAAAATTCATACTTTGCATCATTCATCCTGTTCCCACTTTTCAACCCCTTTTAATTGCATCTTCAAATTAAAGTCAGTAATTCAGTTTAGATTCCACTTTTCAAAAAATATTTAAATATTCCACATCATTCAAACATTATTGGTATTATTCAGCATTTAAAGCCAGCTATCAAGTCTAGCATAAGCCTTCCAACAATCCTTAAAATATTCCACATCATTGTCATGGAAAAACTGCCTTTACTCTTAAGTTGAACAAAATGCAAGAAACACTTACAGGTCGTTGACAAAAATATATTGTACAATAGGAGATAGACAACAGAAGTCATCAGCCATCTCTCTCTATCTCTAAGAGAAGATACAAGAATACAGCTTTTATAGTATTCTGGAGACAAAGAAACTCTTTTCCATTGGTCAGTGTCACATGGTTCGATAGGTTTAAACCTATAGGAACTTCCAAAAACATACTAAGACCCTTAACGTGCATCTGGAAAGCATAAAACATCTCTGTACCATAGAGCTGACCTTTTGACCTCACGTTGCTTAACACACACAAAACCTGAAGACATGAAACTAGGTGAGAGTTCAAGAGTAGAGACATGAATAGAACTGGAACTATTAACTAGTTAAAGTAAATACACAATCATATAATTACTAAATATTAATAAGTATACAAACAAATGATTAAGAATAGATGATTAACATGTGACTAAATGATAGGTTATGAACTCACAACAAAGTTTACTTTCACATCATTCATACATTTAAGTATTATTCAACATTTCAGACCAGCTATCCAGTTTAGCGTCAGCCTTTCAACAAACATTCAACATACACACACACAGACACACGCAGTAATACACTAACACACACACACACGAACAAACAAACAAACTGTTTCGTGGGGATTTTTACTACTTCAGTCTTTACTACTACTACTACTTCTACCACAACTTCTGCATGTTTTAAGCAACAGAAACCATTCAAATGCTTCTATTAAACTTTTCCAACTCCCAATTCTACCAGTTTTACATTTCAGCTTCCAGGTTTCTGAGCATTTTTTTGAACATTTTAGATTTCCGCATTTTCAGCAATGCTTTGTAATTTCTTCTTCTTTGACTAGTACTGCATATTTTAATCTACAAAAAACATTCAGCTGTTAAAACTTGCTCTTTGAGGACATTTATGCTTCAAAATTCAAAAATTTTCCACCATTTATTCTTAAAATATTGTGCTTTTTTTCAAGAATTGAAAGCAGCAATACTTCTGCATACTTTCAGCTCCAAAAACAATTCAAATGTATTTCAGCTCTTAGCTTTTTTAGGTAATGCAGTTCAGCTTCCAATTCTGGCATTTCATTTCACATTTCAGCATTTTCAACATTTCACATTTCTGCATTTTAGCAGTGTTTTGCAAATTCATTTCAGCATTCACACGCATTTTCCGCAGGAAATGCAATCTTCTGGTTGATGTTGCAACATCAACCACAGATGAGTAAGTCTGACAACATGTACTTACTGTCAGGCCTGTCAGGTAACAGCGATTAGTCAAGTGAGAACTTGTATTTTTCGTGTGAACAACTGAGTGCAACACTGTCTGAAAATGAGCTCTGTTACCCCCCCCCCATGTTGTCAGACTTACAGATGAGTAAGTCTGACAACATGTACTTACTGTCAGGTAACAGCGATTAGTCAGGTGAGAACTTTTTACTTTTACTACTTCTTTTACTTTCACCCCCCCGTTCAACACTTTTGTCTTCATATCACGTGATATAACATGACACAGCAACAAGAGGCTACAGTTAATTCAGTTGAATTCAAAAGGCTTTATTGACATGAAAGTTTGCCAAAGCAGCAAAATACAATTTGTCCAAATATATGGACACAATAACTAACAGTCATACTAACATTAACACATTAAGATTACAGTATATACAGTAAAATATATTGAGTATATCATTTCTCCAATTACATCTCAACACATCACATTACACTGTGTGTGTGTGTCAGCTTGAGGCATGTTGATATATAATATTAATATAATTGTCTCCTTCTCCTGTAGGAGTATATTCATTTTGAGAGCTCATTTAGCTCTTTGAAATCTGAGATTACAGAGTTGAACTTGTTAAAGTAAGTGTTCCTTATTTCACATTATAGTGGCCACATATTCTGCTTTCTTTTGGCTGCCATGATTTTTCGTGTCTTCCTCTTTCGATCATCAGTTTGAACTGAGCCTCTGAGCCTGAACCTGGTTCGGATCCGTCTCTGCTTTCCATCTCGGACAGTAGAGATATTCTGCCTCTTTCTGGGGCCAGATAACAATCGGATCTAGTTTCCTTTTAGTTTAGCAGCTCTGCTAATGTTAGCATGCTATCAGGCTCGTAATGACAATGCTAACATGCTGATGTTAAGCAGGTGTAATGTTCTTAGTTTAGAGTGTTAGCATGCTGTCGTTTGCTAATTAGCAGTTAAATGTCATGAAAAGTATTGGACAAATTAAAATGTTGACCTGATGATGGCGCTAGAGGATGAGCAAAGTTATTACAGTTCATCCTGAGGGGAACATGAATGCCTGAACCACATTTCATCACAATCCATCCAATAGTTGTTGAGATATTTCAGTTGCCATCAGTAGACAAAAACAAGCCCAATCTGCAACCAGTCTCATTTATTTTCATTTGTGACACTTTTGATAAAAAAAGAGCCCAAATTCACTTAAGTAGACATGACAACACTGGAAGAAACCCAAGCGGCGGCGTTGTGTCCTCTGATTGGTGTATTTCAGCCAATCAGATGTTATATAACTGGATTTGAAGGCTGCACAGAGAATGCTGCTGTAATTCAAACACAGATGAGGCTAATATTCAATATAACATCATTCAAATTCAAATGCAAAAGTTCAGTTTGCAGTTTACACACATATACAGTGTTGAACTGATTAATGAAGTGTTATCAGACATGCATTGGCTAAACAGGCACACGTGCACTTGATCACTATGTAAAGATGGATTCTTCGGGAGTATAGCTGCACAAAATGTGGTGCTTTTGTTTTCTCCTGGAGCCCCTCTGTGATCACGATTGGCTCGAGCTGCTCCAATATGCTGTTTGCAGTCACGTGAGATCGATGATGCTCGAAATTCAGAAAGAGGCAGGAAGTGAAAAGCAGCATGGACGAGAAGGAGGAAAGCCCGTACTGTGCTAGTTATTGTTGACTCATTGTGGCTGAAACCTATTCTGAGGTCACATTGACCTTTGACCTTTGAGTCAAAAGGGTCACCTACTCCAATATGGTGAAATATGGTCACAATCTCCCCTTCTGTTCCTGAGTTTGACCTTTGACCTTTTAGGTAAAAAATGTAATCACTTCGTTGTATCTCATTAAACATCTGTGTGAAGTTTTGTCAAAATTACCGCATCAATTCTGGAGTCACAGTGACCTTTGACCTTTGACAACATAATTCTAATCAGTTCATCTTTGAGTCCAAGTGGACGTTTGCGCCAAATTTAAAGAAATTCCTTCCAGGCGTCTCAGAGAGAACGAGACCTGAGCACAAGGCTGCGCGGCCGCCTACTCTGACAGGTTGTACAGCTGCTGGTAGGCAGGCGGCGGGTCGATGAACAGCACTGGTGCAGACGGCGGCGTGTTCGGCTTGTTGGAGGTGAACATCTGGCAGATCATCACTGCAGAGAGAACTGAATCCAGCAGCTGCAGGGAAACAGACGCCGACACCTGTGACTTGCTGAGCGGATGTTAGTTTCACTTCTCTGCGTCCGGGCAGCTCCATTAAAAGACAGAAGAAAACAACTGCTCCTCAAAGTCCGTTTGATTTACATGTTGCTTCTTGTTTACTGAACAGGTGCAGAAACAGAGATAAGCTATGGCCTAACTCTTCTGTAAGACTCGCTTGCTGGCTAACACTGGTTTGGAGGTGATCTGACACCACAGCAGCTAAAGTTTGAAATGAAGCTATAGCTACTTAGCTTAGGTGTCTTGGTTGGAGTCAACAAAAGGCATCCCACTCTTGAATGAGATGGAAACTTAGCTAACAAGGTACAACATATAAATCAGTTCCAGCAGAGATCAAACTGACATCCGTCGTCTCATCCGAGTAAGAAAACACGATGATTCCCAAAATCATCAAAGCATTCAATCAAATATTTCTTTAACTTTTGGCTGTTTTGTTTCAGGTCCGATTCTTTATTCTACATTATGTTTCCATCGTTTTCCAGATTAAAAATGAGTAAACACATTCCTCAACATAAAAAGCTAAAAATCCAAATACGTTCAGCTCACCGCCAGGACAAACAGGGTGAAGCCGACAGCCAGCGTGATGTCAGCACGTGCTGAAACAGAGACCATGAAGAGGGGGAAGCAGTTCTGGTGATGGAGGAGAGAGACGCCACTGTTAAAGGCTCAGTTCACCCAAATCACAGAATAACACATTTTCTCCCTCCCCCCCGGTGATATCTACTAAGTTTTAATTATGGTGATAAGAAGTCCCGTTTGAGGTTAAAAGCAGCAGAGTAGCCAGAACCGAACATTTGGCTGTGCCTCAAAAACTGGATGTGCCAACAGCTGGCTACGGGCTAATTACGTAGCATCCCGTAGGTTAGCTATCCCAAACAGTACTCGTTACCGGGACAACTAAAGTGAACAATTATGCATGTGTCAATTTCCTCACATCTGACAGTCGGGTTTTGACAAAAACAATTAAAATCTTATTTGAAATTGAGTGTTTACTATCGCTATTATTTTTTTCGGACAAAACTTTTTGTAGATATTTTTGTAGCGTCCGAGCTCATGCAACGCTACAGGGGGCGGGGCTGGGGCTGCACTTGCCCAGCATGCACTGCCAGATGTTTAATGTTGTGATTTAATATTGAATATGACATTTGCAGAGTTCATTGTGTTCTAGTGCTGATGCTGATGTGTAGTTGGATGTGTGCTCACCGGCCCTTCTTGTGAAGCGTAGCCTGTTCGAGTAACCACTTATTTCGAAGCGCCCTGAGTGAGCGTACAGTGCGTGACAATAAAATCCTAAATATTCACAGATATTCTCATCATGACATGTGGGAGTGCCAGCTGTCATTCTGAGTGACACACCCCAGCACACCTGTGCCTACGCGGCAGGTGAAAAGGTTGTCCACCATGCTCTTATTGCTTCACAGGCATTACAACACGATGATTTACTGATAAGGCAAAGTGATTGTCTGTCCACTGACCTGCCTGAAGACTGACTTCTTCTGCAAGAAAAGGTTCAGCAGAAAGTTCTGGAAGAGAAAACAGAGAGAAACACACTTGTCTGTTTGTGTGTGTGTTCATGTACTTCTATCTTTGTGAGGACTTTTGAAGTGTTAGACCCTGATGTTGAGGAAGTGAGTACATTTTGTCCGTCAAGTCCTCACTTCTGTAAGACCTGTTTGAGATCTGAAATAGTTTCCTAGTGCCGTCAAAATTTGTGTTTTTGCCAATGGAGTCTGGTGGCTTTGAGGAGAGTGATGTAACAGCTGTTTCTGGTTGGTTGGGGGGTTGGGGGGGGTGGGGTGGCCGACGCCCATTTGTTTTGGTCTGAGATGCTGGTGCTCTAGTGCGACATCTAGTGTCATTTATTCTCAGGAATTTTATTGATGTTTCCTTGCTTTGATTTGTTCTAGTTATTTATAAAAATCCTGTTAAATATTTATTCAAATGCTTTTGTAATTTTTGTGACTGGGAACCACTTTGGTTTTCAGAAGTGCTACATAAACAATTTAAGTTTTACTCACTTAGTTACAAAACTATTTGTTTTTTCATTTAACAAAAGACTCTCAAATGTTGCCGAGAATAAATTGTCTGTAATCATCAAAATTTTGATGTAAATCAGGAACTTTCTGATCAAAGAATAGTCTGACCAAATATTTGACATCCTTAGCACCAAGTATTGAAAAGTACCAAGTATTGATAAGTGTCGTGTCTGCTCAAATTCATAAACTTATTCTTTGATCAGATAGTTCCTGATTTAAATGTTTTTACATTTTCACACTGTGTTCTGTTGCTTTCCAGGAGGTCAGACTCTGTGTTTTTAGAAACCAGTAGCTTTTATCACATGAACCTTTTATTGCATTCAGTATTGTGTGAATACTACTGGCACTTTTAACGTCTTAAATTGTCTCTAAGTTTTTATTGTGCCTCGCTGCAAAAAGAATTTCTTATTATTGGTCGGATACTAAAAATGTGAACTAAACTGAACTGTATTTTATTTAGACAAAGCTCTTGTACGGCTGCTTGTTAATGTTTATATTTCTCAAAGTATAGTAATGTTTTGGTATCAGAACTAAACTCAGGTGTAGTATTTCAAACTCACTCTGTAGCTGACGGTCTGACACTTGTCCTCCATCTCCTCCCCCGAGTTGCACAGACAGGATTTGGGGATGTTCTCCTCCCAGTCCTCATGACTGAACAGACCACAGCAGTGCAGCTAAACACCAGAGAAGAAGAGCTAGTGCCCCCCTGCAGGCTGCAAGTGTTCATTACACCCCAAACAACAGAACAACATGCTGATGATTCATCTGTTCTTACAGTCTTATTGAGATCCACCGTCTCATCTAACTTTTAGAAAGAAAGCAGATACGCTTATTTATTTTAATGTGACAATACAGACTTCTGCGTTCACTCTGAGTGTGTGTGAGCATCTTACTGAAATCTGCAGAGCGTCGGCCTGATTCTTGATGTCGTCTGAAGCCTGATCCAGTGGAAGAAATGAACGCCACCTTTCCTCCATCAGATTCTCCAACTGCAAACACATGAAATGCAATGCAAGACACTGTAGGGCTGCAACTAATGATAATTAGTTATAATTATATGATTATGATTAATTCAGTTACTTGATTAGTCTATAAAATGTCAGAAAAAAGTGAAAAATGTAATTAAACAAACGAGATACAACATCAGTGAGCTTTAGAGGTGTTGGTAGGTTTATTTCTAGCCATTTCCCCCTGCTTCCAGTCCTAATGCTAAGCTAAGCTAACCACGTCCTGACTCCATTTAACACACAGACATATGACTGATGTCGATCTTCTCATCTAACGCTTATATCTCAAAAAATATTAAACTTTTAAATTGAGACTGTTTTCTTGTTTATCAGAAAGTCTGTGGTGGAAGAAGTGTTGGATCTTCTACCAAAGTAAAAGTGGTACAGTATAAAAATACTCCATTACAAGTAAAAGTCAGGCATTCAACATCTTATTATCAGCAAAATGTATTTAAAGTATCTGAAGTAAAAGTACTTGTATGCAGAAAGCCCCATTCAGTTATACTGATGACCAGATGGACCTCAAGATGGAGGTGACTTTTAACAACTTAGATGTTTGGTGTTTTATAATCTGATCATTTGTTTTACATGTAAAATATGAAAAGTTACAAGATTTAAAATACATGCAGTAAAGTAAAAAGTACAATATTTGCCTCTGAAATGTACGGAGTGGAGTAAAAGTAGCATAAAATAGAAATACTATAGCAAGTACCCTGAAATTTACGGAATTCATACAATACTAAATACGTCTCAGGTTTAAGTTCATGTTAACAGACTGAATTACAGTTTTACAACTGTTTTAGCTGCAATCAGGGCGGACTGGGATAATAACGTCAGCCCAGGCCAGTCTCCACACATTAATAACAGCGTTTTGTTGAAATATTTTCTCTGTTTACTGTTTGCCTGTAACATATTTTTTTAGTTTTATTACTACACACAAAAACTGCTTCATAATACACCCAGAATAGTTCAAAACAGCCGAGTGTCCTCAGCTTCAAGAGTGTTTCTTTTGCACCATTTCCTCTGACTGTCGCTCTGAGTAACTGGATCACTTTCACCTGACAGAACAGAGTATACAGATCTTTATTTCCCTGCTTTTCCACAGAGCATCAAGTGTTGATACCATTTATTAGTTTTTGAAACATAGAATCAACTTGAAGGATATTATGATGCCCTGCTAGCATGTTTTCTTTTTAAGTACTAACCATGTCCCTTTCTTGTGAACACATCTGTCATTTTGCATTTAGCTGCGCTTTCATCCTGGGCTTTTCTCCTTTAAATGCGCTCCCTCTCAGCTCCACCTCTTCTATTTCTCCTGTGTGTGCATTCTCCAAGTTACAAATGGTCGGGGTTGTTGGTTACCTTTGGTCGGGCGACGGCATCAGCGACTCCAGCTCGCAGCATCAGCAGACTTGCAGTGATTGAACACACCAGGTTCTGCAGAGGAAGAGAAACCCAAAGCAGAAATCTCACAACACCAACTGACACTTGTCTTTCAAATGTCTGCCTCCACCCCAAAACAATCTCACTTCTATGTAAGATAATCCACAGATCATGCTGCTTATTTAATTTATTTCTTTCATTTTCACTCTTTTACTCATATTTATTATAAAGAAATGTTTGGTTAATTTGATCTGGTTTTCCGTTGCATATAAAACAATATATTTTCATTTTAATGAGTCACTTAGATATAGAAAATGACACATTTCTATGGCATGTTATTATTTTATATAGTAAAACAGATGTTGACGCTGCGTTCAGCCTCTGCAGGCCAGAGCTGTGTCTTCATGACTAAATGCAGGGGAGAAAGTGTTTTGTATCTCAGGATCTCTTGTACTGACTCGTGTCCTGCTGTGCACCACAAGTGACCTGAACTGTTAGCTGCCAGTACGTTTAGTTTCTGCTCACCACAGTCAGAACCACCCAGTTCATCTTATGGGCTCCATAAGCTCCCAAGATGCCCATCACCATGGTAAAGGTGCCATGGATGCAGAGGACGATGTGACGAGTCGTCTGAACATCCACCAGGATAACAGAGAGACAGAGTCCACCCGCAACCTGGAACATGAGAGGACAGCAGGAAAACCACCACAAACTCCATCAAAGAGAGACGGGGAAACATGTGAAACTATCTTTTCTACTTTTTGATTGGCGTGAATTCTGTTGGAAATAAAATACATGATACATGAAAATGTCAATGAGAGCCTTTGCTACTTTTCTCTGTTATATATCATTATAAACTGAATATCGTTGGACTTTTAGTTGAACAAAACAAGACATTTGAAGACGTCACCGTGGATTTTTCACAGTCCAAACAATTAATCGAAAAAAATAATTGGCCGATTAATCGATAATAAAATAATCATTAGTTGCAGCCCTAATGGTGCCATACAAACAAACTGTATATCACTGCTGTTAAGTTTCAGTTTCAATTTACACTGAAGTTCAGGCTTCCCTGCAGTCATAATGCAGCTAATCTGTAATATTTTCCATTTATCAAACTGACCATAATTCAGGCAGTTTGACACAGAGTGAGTCACATGATTGCTTAAATAATTAATCAATCAATAACAGACAGATTCAGTGAAATCCAGCTCTTTTACATTTTGTTTAAATCCTGACTCATAAACATGTATCATATCATGTATTTCACCAGCAGAGGTCCCTCACATCCTCTCTCTCTCTCTCTGTCTTCATCTCTGTTCTCCTCTACGCACTTTGGATCTTCTCAAAAAAGCCTCTAAATGTAAACAGAGCCTTTTTCTGCTTTAAAATCCACCAGTTACTCACCACGACGAAGATGTTATAGCTGACGAAGAGACGCCTGAGCCAGGGGTGGACCGGAGCCATGCTGCTGCTGCTGCTGCTGGTTGAAAATGTGCAGTGATGTTGGTGAGAGTTGACTGTTGTTCAGAGCAGGAAGTGAAAGTGAACTGAGGAGTCAGGGAGAGACAGACGATGGGCAGGGCTTCGTGAAAAAGATGGGAGGAGGTATGAGAAGCTCAAGGATTAGATATTGAGGAGGAGACAGGCTTCACTCTGCAAAGAACAATAAATCCACTTTGAGAATGTTTACATGGACTACAAAAGTCTCACCCTCACTTTGTTGGAGTCATCAGCTATGAAAATTCAAATATCATAAGTGATTAACAACAAAAATGAGGGTTTTACTCCTTCCACTGCCTGTGCCAGACCAGTTTTCCTAACCTTTTCAGTGTGTGACTCCTTAAAACAAGTAATATCTATTTTTGACTCGACAATCAAAGAGTGATTTCTCCGTTTCATCTGAATAACTTTTAAACGCCTAAAGAGGGAAAATTCTCCAGTAATTCACAACAAAAAAAAAGCATACATTAGAAGAACATCCCAAAATAATTCCTTGATTTTGCTTCCACATATCTGTGATAAAATATTGTAAACTCAAGGTGTATTTGCGTTCTTTTTCGTCTCCCTTGGCCTTCTTCAGGCTGTGGGATACAGTCGAAAGCTTCAGAAAAAGCTATTCAGTCCGTTGAGTTTAGGATACTTTATCAAATATAAATTTATCTTGTGACCCTTTGGGAGGTACTGACACAAGATTGGGAACCACTGCACATTAGTATCCCAGTTATGATCTGGTTTTTGTTGTATCCCGGTTATGTGTTTGCTGCCTCTGGTTTTTAGAATCCACAGTATTTTTGCTGAAATATGCAGATAGAATTTGGGATAATCTGGCATATAAACACCATATCCAGGTTTCTGATCTCTGTTTGTTGTGTGCTGCAGTGGTTCCTTATCTTGAGTTATAGTAGTTACAGTAAATCAAAATCATATGATGATAAAGGATGTAATGATGGTCTACATGCTAAAATGGAAGTCTGGCATCGGTAATGTAGAGGATAAATTACATTGCTGATGATCAGATGGAGCAGACAAATCAAATAGAGCGGTTTGTACATTCAGCCAGAAACCAACCCAGAGTTCATCCTCAACTGCTGCCTGCTGCTTAATTAAAAAAGTCAATAAGAAACTAAAGAGAGCTGCAGTTGGTAAGAATTTTGATTTAGTTTTATACTTCTTAACTATATAATATGGAAGCCCATTTCTGCCAGTAAAAAAAAAAAAAAAAAAAAAGATTAAAAAAAGTCAAAATTATGAGATAAAAAGTCGAAATTATGATAAAAAAGTCAAAATTATGAGATAAAAAGTCAAAATTATGATAAAAAAAGTCGTAATTATGAGATAAAAAGTCAAAATTATGAGATAAAAAGTCAAAATTATGATAAAAAAAGTCGAAATTATGAGATAAAAAGTCGAAATTATGATAAAAAAGTCAAAATTATGAGATAAAAAGTCAAAATTATGATAAAAAAAGTCGTAATTATGAGATAAAAAGTCAAAA
>SEMN01001437.1:0-55289 GCA_005408345.1 Macquaria australasica | reverse complement strand
CTACAGACACACACACACACACACAGACCTACAGACACACACACACAGACCTACAGACACACACACACACAGACCTACAGACACACACACACCTACAGACACACACACACAGACCTACAGACACACACACAGACCTACACACACACACACACAGACCTACAGACACACACACACACACACAGACCTACAGACACACACACACACACACACACAGATCTACAGACACACACACACAGACCTACAGACACACACACACAGACCTACAGACACACACACACACAGACTCCACAGACACACACACACAGACCCACAGACACACACACACACAGACCTACAGGACACACACACACACACACACACACACAGACCTACAGACACACACACACACACAGACCTACAGACACACACACAGACCTACAGACACACACACAGACCTACAGACACACACACACACACACACACACACACACAGACCTACAGACACACACACACACACAGACCTACAGACACACACACAGACCTACAGACAGACACACACACACACACCTACAGACACACACACACACAGACCTACAGACACACACACACACAGACCTACAGACACACAGACCTACAGACACACACAGACCTACAGACAGACACAGACCTACAGACAGACACACACACACACAGACCTACAGACACACACACACACACACACTGAACATAAAGGATCTTTTGTTGATCACAGAAACATTAATGATCATGAGCAGAGACTCAGCAGCTGATTAAAATCACATTTATTTTAATCTATTTATTTCTATTTATTATTCATTTTATTTTTATTTTATTTATAATTTGTTTGTTTGTTTGTTATCGCGTTTTATTTTTACCATTTATAATTTCATGGATTGTTTTTTTCATTTTCTTTTCATGTATTGAATTTTTTTGGGGGGGAGCCATATTATATAACATATTCACATTAAATCAATACTCTTATCAATAACAGGTTCGATAAGCAGCCTCACCTCCCGTGCGACCTGGCTGAGAGCATCGTCCTCGGCGGTCAGCTTCTCCCGGTTCGGGATCCTCTTCCTGCCCGGTCCCTGAGTCCCCATCGTTCAGGAGGGTTTTACCGGGAGCCGAATTATCCACAAAGGTCTCTTGTAGTCCGAAACATACGGAGCCGGTACTCAAAAGTAGGAAAATACTAAATAAAGCTGTTTGAGATTAAAAACTGTGATTTTTCTGTTACTATTCGGCGGAGTCAGCTTCTCTCGGTTCCTGATCCTCTTCCTGCCACTATCTCAAGTCCCCATCGTTCGGGAGGTTATTACCGGGGGCCGAATAACCCACAAAGGTCTCTTGTCCAAAAACACCCGGACTCGGTATTCAGAAGTGGAGAAACACTAAACAAAGCTTTGTGAGATTTAAATGTATTTCCAGGCGCTGCTTGGAGGTCAGAAGACGGGCCGAGCTGCTAACGTTAGCCAGCTCCCAGCCGTCTCAACCGGAAAGGCGGAAACGTTAACAATCACCGGCTGCTGGTCTGGCTGCCTGTTGCCTCCGTTCACGTCCCTCAGTGAGGAGAAACTCGTTAATCCGCCGCCGCGGACATTTACAGCTTGAGAGGAAGAGGCGGGTTTTGCTTCCTCCGGGACCGTGAAGTGAACACGGGCTACGTGGTCAGGTGAGCCGCAGGTAGGCAGGTACCGGACCGTGAACGCACCCCGACACGACAGTCCGCAGTGTGACAGAGAGGAGGAGACTTTTATTGTGGTGGGGAGGATGTTCACTTTGTGAAGCTACACACAGGAAGTTCCTATTTTCAAAATAAAAGCTGACGATTATTCTATATCATAAGTATTTGAATGTTTTTTATTCCTCACATATTTTATTTTTAATGAATGTTAAAAGTTTCTTCTTGTTTTTGTATGTTACAATATTTATATTTATCTGTGTTTTCATTAGTAATTAAACTCAAGAAAGTCCCGTCATTGATAATAATGTAAAACGGAAATATTGATACTATTAATAATCGTGGTGTGAATATTTCACACTAAAATAATATTTTTTTATTTATTCATGTCACGTGCCACAATTGGATCTTGGTTTGGTTTTTGTAAACTATCAGAGTCAAGCTTCCGGTTACACGTTTCAAAATAAAAGGTCCAGATAGGATCCTCTGTGAAGGCAGAATCAATGACTCATCATCACAAAGTTTGTCTTATAGTTTATTGATCAGAAAGCCAAACAATGACACGACATTTATTATGATCAATACAGTATTTCCTGTCATCTATAATCAATACATCAAACGAAACATTTTAATCTTCTAATCAATATGTCTCAAAATCTGCAGAAGCTCAATGCTGCCAGAATTCAATAGATTTAAACATGGAAACACAACATATCTGTGTATCATTTAGTTAATAAGTCAAAATTATGTTTTATTTGTTTCCAGTGTTTTAAATTACATTTTCATCAGTTTATTAATTTTACTGAAGTTACATTTTATTTTCATATAATTTCAGTTATAAAGACAAATATATTTTACGTGTGACGTCACATCAGATTACATTTTCAACTAACTATAATTTTTTCTTATTATTTTTATTTATTTAATTTTACTTTATTTCAGTAGTTCTCGTCTCAGCTGTCAGTGTTAACATCGAAAAAGGAAATCATGTTTTATATTTCAGAACATGCAAAGATTTATGGATTTTTCAATTTTTTTAAATATACGTCATTTTTATTTCAGTTTAAATATAGCTTTAATTTTGGATTTTAATAGTTTGTTTTACTCAAAAAGAATTTTTATCAGGTGATATCTGTAATATATTTGTAATTTTTACTCTGTTTATCATCTTTTTTCATAATTTTACTGAACATTGATTTGCTTTTTCTTTTGTCTAAATTTACATAATTAAATTTTATAATGTTCCTATTTTAAAAAATGTCTGTATTTTTCTTTATTTTATCATTACTTATTCTGTGTATGATTGTTTATGTGACTAATAAATCTTTGGATCTTGAACCTGTACTTTTAGTGTTTTCGGGAGGTTGTTCTGTATTTTAGATATAACAAGAAGAAAATATGATTAAAATATAAACTGTTTAACTGGGACGATGTTTCAGTATCATAGTAGATTACGAACCTGTAAAATAATCTCTATGTAACAGCTAATTTAACACGTCAGAACAAACTTTGATCCAGAGAGAAATTAGCAGAGCAAACATTTACTACTCAATTTAAAAACAGAAGTTAATCAGACGAAGATTCTCTCTTTTGTATTTTACAGTAAGTCTGTAACTGAATAACGAACCAAAATGATCCAATACATTTTAAATGATTGGAAGTTTTATCCATAAAGAAGTTAATCATCTGCGTATAGAGACACTTTAGACTCACTGTGAAAAATACTTAAATTTTAGTTCAACCTTGTAACTTTAAAAGAGAGAAAAACATCTTTTCTTCTGTCTTTAAAATGAACAAAGAAAAATTTAGCAGAAACACATTGAACAGGGAAGAAAAGAAAGTACTAGCACAACATTTTACTGCCGAAAAATGTCAAAACTCACAACACACAAGATAATTTGGTCTGCGGACGGAAACTCTGAGTTTTCTAATTTTGTCTTTGAGTTTAACTCCAGCAGGTTTTCAGGTTCAGTACATGTTGTTTGATTTCCACTGAGCTCCGTTAGTAGTTTCTGTCGAGAAAAACACATTAATACAAATCAATGGGTGAAGAAAATCCTCTCTGTATATATTTTGTATTCTATAGTCTGACCTGCTGAAAATGGTAAACAGCTAAATTCTCACTTCAAGTAACAGAGCGGTTGTTTGTCTCTGAGAGCAGCTATTTAATCTGTAAGTGATGTGAAACACATTCAAGGGTTACTTACTGGGAAAGTCTTGTGCTGACTTCTTCTTCTGATGAGATCCAGAAACCTGCTGGAGCAGATCACAGACGACGGTGACGAGTTGGAAGCAGTGATTAATAAAATCATGTGGAAATCATGAAACACAGATCACATCATTATTAAGAGAACTTTCTTGTAATTGTAAGATGAAGATGCGATGACAGTATAACAATCATTTTGTAATTATTTAATTCTGTTTTCACTTCGATATAAAAAACATGATGAAACACAAACCTTCTTCTTTGATCCTGCAGCGTTCAGAGCAGCGATCTTACTCTCGATATCTGACACCTGCAGAGAAAAGGTGAGTCGCATCAGCTCCTGAACTGCTGCCGACATTATTATTATTATTACTCCTGGGTGACTCTACATTGCTAACAAACCAATCATCATGTAGCATGTGTTATTATGTCATACAGGTGAGGGTCTCCGCCCACCTCGCTCTCGGCGCTCTGGACCCTGGCGGCGGTCAGAGCCATCACGTCCTCCAGCTCCGACAGCTCCGAGTCCGTCGTCCCTCCAAATCGATTCTTGGCGCTCTGCTCTAGTCGTCGCAACTTCGTCTCCAGTTCGTACGACTGACCGGCTGCGATGTACACCTGGACAGGTAACACCACAAACACACCTGTGTCACCTGAGAGGGTGCTAACACACCTGCACTGATACCAACAACAACAACAGGGCTGCGTATGACTGCTGATAATCTGCTGATCAACTGATGAAATATTATTGATCAACACCTTCTTCCTGTGTAACAGACGGTTTCCTCATGAGATAAATATCTTTATCATTAGGAGATCAAATGTTTTCATAATTACAAAATATGATTTATATATATATATAAGATCATGAGATGATCTGGAGATGGTTTTCTCATGAGATTGGAGTTTAAACTGAAAATCTGATCTCTTGTTTTGGAAAATGCCAAAACATCAGAACTTTAAAACTGTGCTCCTGCTGGACCCAAACTGGACCCAGCACCTCCCAGTGTGTCAGCAGATACCCAGCCCTGTGTGGGACACAGCAGCTGGGAGACTTGAAGCCAGTCCAGACATTTCTGTCATGCGTCAGACGAGGCGGAGGGTTCGGTTTAGTTTGACCTTCAGACATAAAGAGGTTAGGGGGGGAACGAGGCGTGCAGTTCATGTTTGAAGCTTACATTTTCCTCAAGTTCCCTGAAAGCATCATCTGCTTGCTTAACGTCAGTCCCTACTAAGTGGGACCTGTCGACCGGCTCTGAGAGGCCGTACTCGACCATTGCATTTTCTGTGGCATTAATGGTTCTCAGGACCTCAGTGGTGAGGTCACAGAGGGCGGCAGCAGTTGATCTCTGAAAGCCATGTAGAGGGACAGATGTTAGCAGCTGGAAAACAACATCTGATCCTGCAGTAGCTCCGGCCTGGACCCACAAAAACCACCAGAGTCTGGTTCAGTTTACCTGCAGTCCAGTTCTGATTCGGTGATGATAGATGAGGTCTTGTTAGTCACGTCAGACACAATATGACATGACATATATAATAATGTATATTGCGTCAGTGCTTTGTGGACAAAAAGTAAACTCAGTGAACACAGGTGATCCACAACAGAAGCAAACAAGAAATGAAACTTCAAAGTCCTGTGAGTCCAGAGTATTAATTATGGTAATCTCTGGTTTAAACATGGGTTCTGTTGAGTGGACAAACAGGTAAACACCACTGAAGAAGAAGTCTGTGATGATCTCTGGGGTTTCCAGGTGGTCCAGGCAGGTCGCTGCTGACCTTCACATTTACAAAAGCTGCTGCTTCTGAAGGTTAACTAACGCAGGAGGCAGCCGGTTAGTGAGGAGGCAGTCATGCAGGCGAAAATCCACATCTGTTACTATAGAAACATTGAACACAACAAAGAGTTCCTCTACAAAATGTCCTTCATCCATTTCAGGAAGAAAAGTCACAAATGTTGATGATCCAGTTTTCTTATTTTGGAGCGGAACTCTTCATCGCGACAAATTTTAAAAGTATATTTCTTTTTAAAAATGTCTATCCAGACACGTTCCTGCTGGATTATGACCTTTTCTTTGGGGATAAGCTGAGCCATGCTGTGGAAGTGCTCATCTTTTCTGCGTTGTTCATCACAAATGGGATCCTGGACATTTCTAAAACATCCTAAAAACTGCACAGACTAACCAGCGTGATATTCTTTCAATGCTTTCAATGAGGTCAAAAACCTCTATGACCTTAAGTCTAAGTCAAGGCCGGAACCATCCTGCTTGAACAAGATAATATCTCATATGAACAAGATATCAGATCCATGTAGTGCTCTACGAGGTCAACGTGAGCCTGAATTAAGGTCAGAAACACTGAAGTTGTTTCAGAAACCTCCAGGTTGCCATTTGCTGTAAAATCCACCCTGAGTTCAAGCCCATAAATAAGTCAGGTCAGATCATCCGTCCTGACCTTCCTACCTTCTGAGCCTCGGTGGGCATCTCGTCACTGGATGAGCTCAGTTCTTTGTCCTTCAGAGAGTCCAGAGGGACCACCGGGCCGCCCCTGAAGCCGGCCGGACTTTTACCCACAGAGAAGGACTTCTTTCCGGCCTCATCATCCGACGACAGGCCCTTATCACTCAGGTTCCCCGCCAGCTCACTCAGCTTCCTCCTCAGCTTCTCCTCCTCGTTCGGAGTCGACGTCTGCAGAAGATATATAGATATATATTTACTGATGAACTTCATCCCAGTATTTCAAAATAAAACAGGAATCTATGCTCGAAGAACTTCCCTGACTAAAATGTCTGTGTAGTCGGTACTTTGTTTAATTAAAGAAGAGATTTATAGACTTATTCTGAAGCTAGTCCGTCCTGTCTCACCTCATCAGCAGGTGTCATCTTCTCCTCCAGGCGACTCAGCAGACTCTCAATGGCCGACATGCGTTTATTCAGCTCGTTCATCTATGAAGTGAAAAAGATGAGATAATCAGGAGAAGATGATCAGTGTATGATGATGTTTCCCAGTTTGGGGTTGTAGACAAAAAAATACTAGTTATGATGACAAAAGAAATGCGGTTTTCAACCGTTTCAGACTTGGTTGCTGAAATTCTTTTGTTTTGAGTGATTGGTTGTTTAGTGTAAATGTTCCAGTTAGTGTGTGACTTAGTACAAGAACAGAGGAAATAAAACAGATAATTAGTGTTAGAAAGTACAAACACACGTGCACTGTGATTGGTTGTTTAGTCTTACGGGTGGGGCTTGTCCCAGGTTCTCCTGGGAGGAGGCTCTGCTGTTCCTGCGGCGGTGGGGGTGTTGTTGGTACATGGGGGGGTATCTCGGGTAATCGTCCTCGTCAGAGGTGTCAACATATTGCTGCCGAGCCACCGAGGAGCTGATCTTAGACAGAGAGCGAGTCCGGACCATCCTGCTCTCTCCATGGTCATCTGACAACACACAGGTAAACACACACAGGTTACTTTCCCCTCACCTGTCTCACCTTTACCTTACCTGCACCTGCTGATGTGATAAAGAGTCTGAACCACGTGTGTGTTTTTATGTACTCTGTGTGTTCTCTGTGTGTATATGTGTGTGCTGTGTGTATTTGTATATATGTACCAAGTCTCATGGCGTATCGGTCCAGACTCTTCCTGCGGTTCACTCGGTGGTTGTACATGTCGTAGTCCACATCGTTCCTGTAGCCTCGTTCCTCCTGCATCTGCTGCACAAAACATGTTGAATACTCAGTTTATCATTCATTAATAAAACAACACACATGCTGTGTTTGAAGTATTTTATTTATTTATATGTACTTTAGGTGTTGTGTACTTCAGGTGTTACCTGTACAGACGGTCGTCGTGAATGAGGGAAATATTCTTCGGGGTCAAAGTCCAGAGGATGAACCGACAGCAGACGTTTACTTTTCCTCATCTGAGAAAAAGAAAAAGAAGAAAGAACAAGTTTTAGAGCTTCAAAGATTCACGTCGGATTCACTTTCACAAGATTTACATTTTTATTTTCATTTTCATATTACCACTTTGTAGCGCTGCGCATCAGCCTCTCCGTGGTCGTCCTCGTTACCGTTATACACGTCTACAGGTACAAATACAACAGTCATACACGTCTACAGGTACAAATACAACAGTTATACACACAGTCTACAGGTGAACACATGAATATCAAATGTGTATCTATAATCTGCAGAAACAGTCTGTTGTTCGAGTTTTTAATCATTCAGAAACTATCTTGGGGTTGCAGGTCTTCACAGAGGATTTCTATTATTTTGAACAGGTCAGGAAAAAGCCTGTTAAGTTAATATTTCTGTTTTGTGCAGCTTGAATCAAACAGTTCATACGACTCACGACTGCGGACGTCCGGCATACTCTGAGTGTCGTCATCACGACCACCTGGAGAAGAAAACACAATGTTTGTTGTTACAGCTGAAAAGGGAAGAGGATTTATTGATACTGATGTGTAAATATTATATAAACAGAATGTCTTTATATATATTTATAACGAGAGAGAACTGAAGCGATCTACATGACAGAAGTTCATCTTCTCTTTTTCTGCTTTAGTAAACTGCATCAACGTCAGGTGTTTCACAGTTGACCCGCCCACACAGGTGAGTCCTGCAGGTAACAGTGATGTCAGAGCAGACTCACCATCTCCGTTCAGCCTCTTGTACAGTGACCTCATCACCTTGGCGCTGCCGAAGCGTTTGAAGCGGTTTCTCACGTTGTCGTGGTACCAACCCGCAGTACCGATCTTCACCACCCTGCAGGTGTACACACAGCAAATACTTCATGATACACACAGCAAATACTTCATGATACACACAGCAGTTACCTGAACAGGTGGAGCACTGACGCCACAGGTAGATCACTGCAGGCTAATCCTTTAGCATACACTATGATGAGTCATAGTAGCTTATATGTTAACACCTTAGCAAATATTTAGCATTTAGCATAAACTGCATTATATTAGATGACAGCAGTGTGTTTATGTAGGTGTTTATATTTGGCTCCATGCTAACACGTTAGCAAACACTATGCTAACTGAATTTCCAAGCTAATATTGCAGCAAAGTGAAACACGTATGAAACAGCTAATAGTTTAGGCTGGGTAGCTAGCTGGTGCTAACATGTTGTCATTTTTCTTGCTCACCACAGATCTCACTCTGCTGTCTGAACTCTCAGATAAAGTTACCTGTGCAGTCAGTACCCACACCTACCTGCAGGTATCTCACCTGGTCATGCGGCAATTGTCACACACCCAGCCATGCTCCTTCTTGTTGTAGCGGCTGCAGGACTTGCAGGTGTACATGTGGCAGTCCAGACACTGACGTTTGCTGTTGACCAGGAACTTGAAGGGCTGCAGGCAGCGGATGCAGTGCGAGTCGGACAGCTGACTCTGAGAACCCAGCAGCTCTCGCTTTGTGTCCTCCTTCTCGATCTTAGTCTTCAGGTCGCTGCAGAAAGCAAAGAGGAGACAGTCAGGATGCTGTTTAATGTGGGACGCAGGTGGTCTGACGACATGTCAGTGGACACACTGACTGCAGGACCTTTAGCGATGTAGAGTCACCCGTTTTATTGAGAGGTTATAAAGGAGCAGATGGTGCAGCAGCTGAACATCTTGTGTTGTGAAAGAACAGTTTGTTCTGTGCTTCATGTGACTGAGTCATAAACTGAGCGACCAGCTCAAGGGAGCTCTTCAGTAAACTGATCCCAGCACAGCAGATCTGTGGTTGTTTACTCACCTTTACATCAGCCAGCCAATCATGTTCCTCCAAACCTCGTTAAAAATGCCAGATATGTGTCTGAAGTCAAAGATTTAACTTGAACTTCTGCTTCCCGCTCTGCAGACACGCTGATCCATTATTTCTTCCACTAATCCATGAAGAGATGTCGTTCACTAATAAATCTGTAATGATCGGGTGTTATGTGTTTATTAATCGCTCTCAGTCAGATGACTGATTGGGAATCAAAGAGTTCATCTTCTGTATAAATGTGATTTTCACAGTCAGAATCAGACTGAAGCTGCTTCCTGTTCCTGAACCACGCAGTTACTGATTATCACTTATTACTTCACACTGCTTGGAAAACCCTGTGTGTGTGTGTGTGTGTGTGTGTGTGTTGGCCCCGGGGCTGATGGGAGTTGGAGTGTTCATGGGGAACACAGAGCTTCCTGTTTGGTGCTGCAGACTCTCTCCGTGTGACCGAGTCGTGATCGAGTGAAACAACAACGACGTCTTTGACGCTCACATTCCTCCAGAGCTCACATGCCGACTCACAGGAACACCGAATTATACATCCAGTAATAAACAGTGATGTCACTGTGTACCACCTGATTAAATAAAAACACGTATGTCAAGTAATAATGTGTTTTTATAATGACATTTATATACTTATACATGTGTAGTTGTACGTTCATACTCACTAAGTATTAAAACGTGTATTTACAGTACTAATATAAGTATAATCTGATTATATTATCTAAAATACATGAAATGTTGAAGTAGACAGGTTTGTTCACTATTATGAAAACATTTAAAACATATATACTGTATATATGAAATATGACTTATATAATTATTTAGTGTCATATGCAATTATCAGTGTAACGTGCAGTCTCATCTGAGATAAGTATATTCATATTTATAAAGACGTATATATATATATATTTCTAAAATATATGTGAAACATTGCTAAATATATGTTTACGTGTGTTTCAGATCAGACATCTGTTATCTGATCTGTGATGTTTGTTAACACAACTACATTTAATATAGACCAACCTGCCTGCTGTGTATATATTCAATTCAATTCAGTTTTATTTATATAGCGCCATATCATAACAAAGTTATCTCAGGGCACTTATATGTATATATGTACATATACACATATATATACATACATATATACATATATGTATAGAGAGAGAGAGACAGACAGACTGACAGACAGGTAAACAGACAGATAGACGTACCCGAGTCTCTCCTCTTCTTTCTTTCGGAGGTTAAAGTCTCGTTGAATCACCTCCCAGACGTGTTTGGCCTCATCATCCGTCAGACGAGACAGATCCAGTTTACGCTCCATGACATCCACGCTGAAATAAGACGACGCTGTCAGCAAACAAATGCATTTGACTAACAGCCAGCAGATCAACATGATCATCACAGTGACAGTAATGACTGGTGGAGTTCCTCAGGGTTCTGTTGTCGGTCCTCTTTATTTTCAATTCAGCTGCTGATGTACGTCATTTTTCAGTGCATTAAAAACACCTATGTTACAATAAAGGTGGAATATTTTGAAAAGAATATTTAGGCTTTTTAAAAAGTAGAAATATGTTTCATGTATCAGGTGTGAAAAGTGTTGAAAGTTTTAAAGTGTTACTGAGTGAACAGCGACCTCTGTGGCCACACGTGGGAACTACAAGATAAAGACACTGAACTCTGCTGAAACCAACCAGATGTTTCTGAGTTTGTCTGTAACAGGAGCAGAAGAAGAGTTGCTGATGTTGCTACTTAGCTAGCTAACGTTAGCCACTGTTAGCTCCTGCTCATACCAGATCACATCTGAGAGTTTTCTGTTTTATGGATCAACTTTTCATTTGTGTTAAGACGGGTTTCTTCAGTCAGAAGTGACACCGTCTCACTTCCAGATGTCAGAGATTTTAGGAAGAGAGCTTTTAATTGGATGTTTCTGTCTTTAGTTGTTTCCTTCTTCACTTGTGATCCATCAAAGTAACAACCACTTGTTACTGGTTTCACAGCTCCACTAGTTCAGACCAGTTCAGCAGAAGACTGGTTCTTTTACTTTTACTGTTGAGTCCTGAATAAATTAAAGGTCCACTAATAAACAAGAATAAAAGATTTATTTCCTCTCAGTCTTCTCTCCACCTTCAGGTTGGAGCTTCTGATTTACTTTCACAGCTTTTAGATATTAATGTTGTTATTTTGAAGTTATTAAACTTCTCATTTAAACTGAATTTCACTATAAAAACGACATTTTTCAAAGTGAATTCAGACTTAAATCAGTTTAACTTCATGAATGTTGCTGTAAAATCAGTCGTGTTGCTGTTTGTCACCACACCCTGAAACACATTAAACTGATGATTTAACACTGAAACTCTCACAGATTCATTACATCAGACTTTATCTTTAATATCACAAAACTAAAGAGCTGATTAATCCTTCAAAATAAAAGTCAGTGATGCTAAAAACAAGATTAACGTTTCCTTCATATTAAATCTTTAACAGTTGATTTCACCCATCAAGCAGCTTCAGTCTGTGTGAATATCTTCTGTTCAAATCATCCCTTTCATTATTGATCAGCTGATTGACTTTCTGACATAAGTTCTGAAGATTTGACATTTTACAGATCAAACTATTGAAAACAAATGCCTAATTTCCCTGAGGGGATCAATAAAGTATTCTGATTCTGATGATTCTGAAACATTAAATCAAGATTTTAAAGCAGATTTGTTCAATAATTCAACAGCAACAGTCTGACTGAATGAAATCAGTTTATAGTAAAGTTTTAATGAGATGTAATGAAAGTTAATCTGATGGAATAAATGTGATTAAAGAGAAGAAGAAAGACTCACCGTGTGTTCAGCTGCTGAGACTGATGAACCGTCTGAGTTTAAACTGAGAGAAACAGCTGATCACATGACGACCGTCCTCATGACAACAACTACACACTCAAACACACTCAAATACACACTCAAGAACACATACAACTCTCACAACGGAGTACAGGCAGAAAAACACAGACAATTCAAGAATAAAGTCGGAATATTTAGAAACTTGTAATTTTACAAGAAAAAGTGATACACATCATCATCAGCATCAGAGAGGTCCAACACTGATATTGGGGATCTAGTCTGACTCACAGTCGGCCTGGACGGGGTTCAGGCCTGAACTCTGTGCAGGTCAGCCAAGTTCTTCCACACCAAACTGGGAAAAAACATTTCTTTTTGGACAACAGCGTCCACAGACTTTTGTCCATATGCTGTCTGTCTGAGCTGAATCGTGTCAGTAGTCCTGACCTGAGAAAGACAACAGACACACTCACAGTAACATTCTGCTTTTACTGGAACAAGAGCCAGAATTCAAAACAACATGACAGAAGGTACAAGTCAACGGCATCTCCACCATTTAATGATCAGAGCCTCCATCTTGAAAGGACTGGAAGTGGAACAAGTTTACATCTTTTCAATCACTTTGAATGATTTCGTACAAAGTTCATTGATTCATTTATTACAATAACCTGAAAGATTTATGTAACTGTGGTCCTGTACAGACTCAACTGATGTGTTTCTCTAACAGGAGGAGACTCTCCCTCCTGCAGAGAACACAGAGACACTGAGGTACCAGAACTGAGTCCAAACCCAGGATAAAGAGGTTCAGTGAATGTGGTGTTGAAGGTGTGGAGGTGGATCAGAGAGTCAGAGGAGACTCTGTAGAAGGACAGTGAGCCAGCAAGACAGTCCACATACACTGCTACTCTGTTAGAGGAGGAGGAGGAGGAGGAGATGGATGTTTCTCTGTTATTGTGATAGACAGAGAAACCACCATCAGAGCAGCTCAGACTCCAGGACTGATCATTCCCTCCAAACACAGTCTTCACTGTCTCCTCTCCTGTTGATTCCTCTGTAACTCACTGATATAGAAACTCCTCCTCTTCTCTCGACCTCCCAGTAACAGCGACCAGTCAGAACATTTCTACACAGCAGCTGAGGCCAGAAGTCAAACCTGTCTGGATGATCTGGATATGACTGATCCTCCTCCTCCACATGTGTCGCCTTCCTGTTGTTGTCAGACAGTTTGATGTATCTGTTTACTGTGTTTGTGTCGAGTGTGAGTTCACAGGAATCTGATGGAGAGAACAAGACACAATACAGCTGCAGGTATTGATCTATCATCTGTTCATTGATTGACAGTTTGATGATGACATCAGAGATTTGAATGAGTGATGTCACAGTGTGTGCTGCTTTGTTTTACTTACACTTCCTCAGACCTGGTCTCAACCAGTGGACTCCATCAGGCTCCACCCTGAAAGGAGGAGGGGGGTCAGACCAGCACATCCTCTTTCAGCATCAAACATGGACATTACATTCCTCTCATCCACATCAACACAATATGTGCATCCGGCCTGCTTCTCCCTGCTTCACCTCTGCCACTCTCCTCATACACTGAGAGCCACCCACAGGATGCTGCTGTGTGTCAAAGACCACATCTGATAACACACACAGACCTCTTTCTGGAGGATCCCGGCTCCATTAAGAGTCCCACTTCAGAAGCAGTCCTTGGTTCCAGACCTCTGCCATAAAACCAAGTGACAGAGACTCCCAGACTGTTTCCCTCCAAAACCTCTTTGTGATCCAAACAGCATCATTTCATGTGTTGGGATGTTTGGTGCATGTTCATGTTACTGTGGTTTGGTGTTGAACTGATATCTGTGATGTATATTACAGCAGTAATAATTACTGTCAGGATCACTTCTGTTTCCACTGTGCTGCACGTCATGTTTGATGGCATTAAAAGCAGAAATAATGACAGTTCTGGGAAAACTCCTCTCACATTTAGATCTGCTGGGACAGACATGAAATGTCCACATGTGAGGACAGGAACATCTGGACAAAGAGCTGGAAGAACTTTCTAGAAGAAGTTCAACCTCTGTGTTCTAACACAACAAAAGTTAGAACTGAAGAAACTCTGGATCCTGCACACCCCAGTCAGGTGGTGTGTGAAGAAAATGTATTCATTCCTCTGCCTGCTGAGAAACAGCCGATTCAAGCTGAATCGCTACGAGTGATTGAAACTGCCCCAAAAATGTGCGAGACGAGCGGCTCGAGGCGAGTCACCACGTGGGGACGAGCACACCTGAGGAAGCCCGAAAGCTCCAGAACGGCCCAGAAGAGGAACGTCTCCCTCCTCCCTTCCAGAGAGACTTCTCCTCTGAGTATCTGAAGCACCAGGTGAAACTTAACTTTTCCTGTGATATTGGAGTTGATGCTATAGATTACTAAAAGTAATTTAGCATTGGATCAACAATAGGATCTCCCTTCAATATAATCATGATAAAGAATCAAAGTATTTCACTCTGCTTCCCAACAGCCTCTCAGCTGCTGAACGATAAGCGGGAAAAATAAGAAAAACGTTGTCACGAGGTGACCTGCTCCGATTACAGGCAGAAACTGTCAGAGCGCACGAGAAACTAAATCAATGTTAACTAATAAATAGATCAATAATCACAAACAGGCAGAAGCTCAGTTTTCAGTGGATCAATTTCACTTGTGTTTCCTGCTCAGACAAACTCAACAGACACTCACACCTCTCCAACACTGTGCGTAATATTACGCACAGCTGGCACAGCGTGGAGACCTTCACGGACTCACCGGGATTTAACTGTTAACTGACTCTGTGAGCTTTTCTGACAGATTCACAGTTTATACAGCGACATCATGAACAGCAGCGGAACCGCGGAGTCACAATGTTTTACTGCGCCGCAGGATCACAACCGGCACCGGTAACCACGTCATCAGCTGCCTGTTCACCGTCATCAGCCGCATGTTCAATTCAATTCAATTCAGTTTTATTTATATAGCGCCATATCATAACAAAGTTATCTCAGGGCACTTTTTCGAATAGAGCAAGTCTAGACCGACTCTTTATATTTACAGAGACCCAGCAGTTCCCACCATGAGCAAGCACTATGCGACAGTGGCAAGGAAAAACTCCCTTTTAACAGGTAGAAACCTCGAGCAGAACCAGGCTCAAGGTGGGCGGTCATCTGCCTCGACCGGTTGGGTTGAAGGGGGAAGGGGGGAGCGGGAGAGAGAGAGCAGGAGGAAAGAGAACATACAGCAGCTCAATACAGCATAGATATGGTAATGGAATTGATGTTAACACCAACGGACTTGCTCACCTTTCAATATTTAAACATGAAAACACATTTTACAATAAATAGTAAATAATTACCTTCATTTTGAGACCCCCTCAAAATGTGATTTTGTCGTCTTCAGGGGTCCAAGTTGTTAATTAGGGGGTCCGAGACCCCCGTATTTCAGTGAGACCCACTCGGCTCTCAGGTTTTTATGGAGACATCTGAACTGCTCAGGAGAAAGGTGCTGATCGATCAGGAGGTATTGACAAGAGAAATAACTCTCAGTGCTCTTTATTAACAGCGGCTCTGCTGGCTCGCTCCACGCTGCACACACGGCTGGACACGCTGGTCATGAAGAGCTTTGGCGCCCTCTGGTGGCACAAACTGTCAACTGCATGGATAATTAAAATCCGCAGGTTTGAACAGATAGACATTAGGATCAGTGGATGCAGGTGCAGGAAAGTGCTCCGCACCTGCAGAGAAGGACCTAAGAGGAATAAATAATAATAAAAGTAAGTTAAAAGGTTATGTAACTGTCTGTGAACTACAAAAAGATCTCACAAAAGACATGGTTTATCCATATAAAAAAAATGATCTGGGAAAATTACCCTTTGTTGAAAGCTCACCTGCTGTATCAGCTGAAGAGGTGGACTGCAGTGCTGAATGAACAGTGGTAAGATCATCACTGGCACTTGGGGACGTATCAGGGGCAGGTGGCTTTGGTTGTGCTCCAGCTCGCTCCTGGTGAAGTTTCATCTAGTATGAGTACATGATGAAACGGAATGAGTTTATTTTACCAACATAAATGAGTATACTCAGCAGCAAACAATCTGTACACATAAAAGAAAAACTCTTAATCTATAACTAGCTAATTTAAGACATAATGATATTGCAATATAATAGCAAAGACTCCAAAATGCTAATGTAGATAATGTTAAGGTGTTATCAGTACCAAGTTTATGGAACTGAAACTTATTTTCATTACCCATAATTGATCAGACTCATCCCTGGGTTATTGTTCTATATCATCACACTAGTGTTCATTTCAGCGGGCGATATTGTAAAGTAACTTATTATTTTCAAATGAAAGGAACTAGTAATATGTAATACATTACATTTTGAAACTGACTTGACCAACACTGCACCGTTATTTTTACACAAAAAAAACTTAATCTGTAACTAGCTAATTAAGCCAGACTGAAAGTGGAATATTTTACCAATAATCACAAAATGCTAGTGTTAAATAATGTTATGCTGTTATCAGCATGAAGCTCAGTAACGTCATACAAACATGAAAAAGGTAGCTTGCTTTTATTTCAAACCAACTATGAACAGCTAGCTGAACATCCCTCAGTAGGCTGGACATCTGAAATCCACCTGGCTGTATTTAGTCCTGCAAACACACCTGGATCCTGTTTTCTTCTTTCTTTCTGCTGCAGCAGGACATGTCCTTATTACTTTCTGCTGCTTTCTCCATCACTAGGAGCGGACTGTCTGTCTGTCTGCCTGTCAGTTAACGTCCTTCACAGTGCGCATGACGGTGACAGCAGCTCTGACAGAGGCAGCAGAACGGGTTAAACCACTAGTTTTTGCTAGCCAGCCTGTTAACATAATATTGCGTTTTTGTATGACTATTGACATGAAATAATAACATAGTATCACAAAGAGAAAAAACAAATCAAGCTCTCTGTTGGGACATTTCAAGCGCTCTTGGGGGCCCCTGGTGGCATCGGGGGCCGCTCAGTTCCCTGACTGACATCATGCAGATCATCTGTTCACCACCAGAGGGCGCCACACCACCGTCAGTGAAGAGAGATGCTTTCCTTCAATCAGAAGAAGCTTCCCTACCTGACTCCACTCGGCTGCTACACAAGGTGGAGGTGTCTACTTTCCATTTCTCCTCCAGTCTCGATCTTAAATTTCATTGATTTGAGGCTCTTGTATTAAGAGCTTCTCCATCAACCAGAACTCACTCTGTCAGATCACTCCACCTCGTGGTCCTCTCTAGACCACCTGGGCCTTATTCCCAGATTTTAGATGAATATGGGGATTCTGTCTCAGACCTTGTTACTCACTCTGATGAGATTTGAATAATTGGTGATTTCAACATCCACCTGAATGAGGCCTCGGTGCTCTAAGTAAAGCCTTCCTGGCACTTCTTGAGGCTGTTGGTTTCACTCAGTTTGTTTATGAACCTTCTGGCAGGTTGGAGGTTTCTCACAATGTCAGTAACACAATCACATGTTTCTGTCTGGACGTCTTCTTTGGATGCTGTGGATGTTTAAAGTGTTTGAACTGAATGATGTAAAAAGGCTTTCAATTCAGAGCTAAAATCAACATACTGAGTGTGTTTAAAGAGATTAGTCTCCACCTGGTGGAGAGATTCAGCAGCACAGGGAGCTCATACACTTCATTCAGCCCATCACACCAAATCAGACTCCACACACACTCACATGTTCATGTGATGCAGCTTTTATAAACCTTCTGTTTTCCGTTCATCACCAGAGAAGCGCAGATTATTTAGTATATTTTACAGCTTGGTCCCACTTGAATGTCTGGATTAATACTGAAATCCACAACTCCAAACCTTTTACATCAGAACATGGTTTTTAACAGCAAAGATTAATTATTTTGGGGCACAGTATGATAAACTTTAACCCGTGGTTTGATTGATCCGTGTTGTTTTTATTGATTAGTTCTATATTACATGCTCCTGTCCATCTGCTGAGACTTGGACTGGCACTGTGTCTTGTAAATATGTGGTTTAAAGCAAAATAATAACATGATAATCCATTTAAAGCCTGAGAGCTGCTTTAGCTTCCTGTCAGCAGTTCATTTCTGTCTGTAATTCAGATTTAAAAGTGAGGAATTGACGTATAAAAGATGAATTCACTGGCAGATTCTTTCTGGAAACAGACTTTGAGATAAGACAATGAGTTATCATCATTTCCTTACAGACGACCTACAGCTGATCATTAAAGTGAGCCTTTAAAATCTTAAATTTTCTCAAGTATCAAACTGAACTCCAGACGCAGGAAACACATGAAACCCTCAAAGCTGCAGAAGAAAGCTGCAGTTTCAAAGACAGAAAGAATATTCCTACAGTCAACTACGAGTCCCAGAGAGCATTGCTGCAACAATCATCCAATCACAGAGCGCCACATTCGGAGGCATTCTCAGGTCCTCTGCTCGGCAGCGTGGAGGATGGCAGCGGTGCTCTCCTTCGCTTCCTGCAGCAGCGCCGACGCTCTCGTCTGAGTCTGCAGCACAAAACAATAACAGAACCTCAAACCACTGGTCCATGACGGGACCCGGGTCAAAGACTGGTTACTCAGAGAGCTCGAGGTCGTACTTACAGCCTTCCTGAAGGCGTCATCCGTGATGCCTTTGAGGTTGATGGAGATGTTGTAATACGCACCGAAAGCAGCCGCCTCCAAGGCTTTAGCTGCCACCTGGACACACACACACACACACACACACACACACACAATTATTATTATTATTATTCAGTTCTTTCTCTTTAAAGCAACACCAAAGTCGACAGCCACACTTTCTGTATGTCAGAATTATGACTTAACATCCCATAATTTCATAACCATGAGCTCCAGATCTTGTTATTGTGCCACACTGATCTCTGATGATCACAATTATTTCTCCTAATTTTGGGATACTGCAGCCCGGTGACTTCCCTCTTAAGTTCGGGTGTAAAGTCGACACTAAACGAAATGTTGAAACGAGTTAGCTTGAGGCTAAAACTGTGTTGATGTTTGGTTGCACCGCGGAGACATCAGGTTCATCTTAGCTACTCTGGGTAAAGTCCACACTAACCAAACTCCGACCTCAGTCAGAAATTCTGAAAGGAGTCGTTGTTTGTCAGCACTGAACTTCCTGTTTCTGCATTTTGTTGCTTCAGTAAAATAAAAGGATTTGTGTGACCTGAGCGTCGGACTTGCAGGCGATGTTTCCGTAGACGACCATTTCTTTAAGAGGCGGCCAGAGGACACTGATCCTCTCAGCCAGAGCCAGTGGGACGCCCACCGCCCGCTGCAGACCCTCCTGCATCGCCGCCTCACGCCTGACAGACAAACATCAGGGTTCAGCTCAGGCCCAGAAAATACAAAGAAATCAATAAGCAATCAATAAAAGTCACTGGATGAAACTAAATCAGCTGTAGATCAGAACATCTGCAGCACATGAATTCAGCTGTTAAAGTTCAGATATAACAGGAGACACTGACTTTGTACTGCAGTACTTTTACTGCTGATACTTGATAATACTTAAGATACTTTTACTTGCAGTGGAGTGGTATTAGTACTTTTACTGCAGTGGAGTGGTATTAGTACTTTTACTGCAGTGGAGTGGTATTAGTACTTTTACTGCAGTAAAGGGTCCACGGCTGCCTGAGAAGGTTTGCAGCTGGCAGCAGCAGGTATTGATCTTCCTGTCTGCTGTGTGTTAACAGGTTTAAACTGTGGATCATAAATGTTTAAATGGCACCTGTTCACTTCCTCTGCTGTGTTCTTCGGCATTTTCAGCGCCGCCTGCAACGAGAAGAGACACATTTCAACAAACCTCCACTGATTAAGTCACACATCAACCACACCTGCACCTACACACCTGCTGCGTCCCGACTCAGACCAAACTCCTTCATGGAAACATCAGATTTAAGTTCTCTTTGAACGGGAGCAGTGTGTCCTACAGAGAGTGTTGCATTATGGGTTGTCTATGGCCTTATTGTTGCTAGGCTAGCCAGTTTCTTCCTATACCATTTAACATATTAGGGAACCAATAGGATGACAGAAACAATGAAAGCCATCAGGAGAGCGAGACCCCGTTAAAGCTCATCACATGTTGTAACTGATGTGAATCCTGTGTGAAAGGGGCTTCACACACTGAGTGCAGTACGAACTCTATATAATGAACATGTAGCGTGGAACGGGGACACAGCGAGCATCTTACAGTGAAATAAAAAGGTAAAGGTGGCGTTTTGTGGTCAGGTTCTGGAGCGTCATCCTCACCATGTAGCTGTTGAAGGCGGACGAGTCGGCGTCCACCATGACCAGCAGCTCGTTCATGGCCTGATGGAACGGGGGAATCAGCCTCCTCATGACGCCGTCCAGGTTCTCAAACTGCCTCTTCCCGTACGTCATCTGCCCCACCATGGCGCCCAGCGCCGCCCCCTGCAGCACACAGCTCATGTTAACATCTGGAGACGTCGGACTTTGTGGTGTGAATCAGGTGTTTTTTGGTACCAGAGCAGCGACGGCAGCAGACACTGATCCTCCGCCGGGAGCCGCCGTCCGAGTGCCGACACTCTGAACAAACTGCAGCAGAGACAGAGACACCAGCCGGCTGTCCTCCTGTGACCTCACCATGTACCTGCACAAGTGCCACAAAGCAGGAGGGGAAAACACACAGGTGACAGGTGGAGAATCATTCAAATAAAACACTCAAAATCACCAGGTAAAACTTCGACTTCGTTAAACTTCGACTTCGTTTTAAGTGAAATTTTGACAGTGGGAAACAGCCAGCTTAGCATAAAGACTGAAAACAGGGGGAAACAGCTAGCTTAGCATAAAGACTGAAAACAGTGGGAAACAGCTAGCTTAGCATAAACACTGAAAACAGAGAGAAACAGCTAGCTTAGCTTAGCATTAAAACTGGCAACAGGGGGAAACAGTTAGCTTAGCTTAGCACAAAGACTGGAAGGACTGATCCTGATAATAAGTGTGACTCCTGTTAGACATCAGTGTAATGTGGTGCTGCAGTAACACAATGTGACCATTGGAGGGCAGTAAGTACTCATGGACCCACACCAACATGCATGGTGTCCTTTAACTGAGCACAAACTCAGCCTCACTTCTCTTTTTGCCAATTTAACACAATGACACCGGCGCCTGTACAAATATACAAATAGTGATAATCACTAATAAACTAATACAGCTGAAGGTTCAACAGACACAAACTCTGACCTGGTTTTGTCGGCGTGTATAAATGAAGTGATGTTACTGTATATATATAAAAGCTGCTCAGGCTGCAGAGGGTTAATAACGTCAGCAGAGGCAGAACTCACTCGATGATTCGCTCCTTCGGGTTGAACGGGCCGAGAGAGTCCAGGCCGAGTTTACTGATCACCTGCTCGCACACAAACAAAGACACGTCACGTCTTTGAGCTCAAACAGCTCGAGTTATTATTTTAGAAAGACTCGTCTCTGACCAGCCGGACTTTGTGCTCCTCTTCGACGATGAAGAGTCGGTCTCTGCGGATGTAGAAGTCAGCAGAGTCCAGCAGAGCCTTCAGGGGCATCAGACCCACGATCTGAGAGCCCACTACAGGCAGCTTCAGGTCCTGCTTACAGCCACGTACACACATACAACAGCTCTTTTAGGGCGATATGCAACACTTTTTTAATTACATATTTCTAACTGTTTATTGTTACTGGACGCTGTGTGTTGACCTCTGACCTCAGCGTCCCTGCAGATCTCCTCATACACGGTGTGGAGGGGGGTCAGCTCGTAGTCCAGGATGTTGGTGGACACCTGAGCGATGTTGGCCTCGTCCAGGTACCAGCCCATCCCCTGCACCTTCTGCAGCAGCCCAGGCTGCTCCAGACACAAGCACAAGTCACTAAAGGTCAGGATGGAGGGCTAACTGGTCTGGTCTCCTGTACTGGTTTTACTGGTTCTTACATGAGGTTCTTTTCCAAGTATGAAAATCTACTTGTTTCCAGCTACAAACCTGCTTTTACACCTGATTCAATCCTTTAAATACATTAAGTTTCTCTATTAAATCCAGATTCATTATCCTATAAAACATCTTCAAACAGTAAGGATGAATAAACTCATGAATAAACTTCATTAACCCGTCAGACCCCTAACGAGACCTTTAGTGTTACTCTACTTAATAATTAAACTCCATGCAGCATTTAAAATAAATAAAATAAACCTTTAAACTGAGAAACAAGAGGTTTGCATAGGGAGTTTGGTATTAAGTATATAAGTACGTAGTGAGTAACAGTACAGTAAGTAGCAGAGGTGGGACCAGCTCATAGTTTTACATGTCACAAGTAAGTCCCAAGTCCCGAGTCAAGTCCTGAGTCCTAAACTTTGAGTTTGGAGTCCTAAACAAGTTCTTAGATTTTGTCAAGTCGAGTCTAAAGTACTAAGTGAGTCAGTTTTGGATGAGCTCTGTGTATCTTCAATTCAGTAAGAAAACAGTAAATGTTCTTGTGAACTAGATGGTTGATTCAGACTCCCTGCATGTACCTGGTCTTTCCCTCGGCCCTGCTCCCTGACGTCCAGAGCGATGCGATGAGCCTGCTCCTTGGTGCCGATCAGGTTCACGTTGTAGGCGATGAGGAACTTGCGAGCGCCGGTTACTGTGGCGCCCCACGACGGTACAAAGGCAGCGGGGCCAAAGTCGGGGGCCCAATCCTCACGCTTCAACTGGAGGAGAGAAAAAACAAAACATCTGTGGTTTCATCGACGGTCTGAAACCCAACAGAGAAAACGTTGCGTTCCAGATTTAGTTGGAAGTTGGACTTTTATTTTGAAACCACAACACAGGAAGGCTCATCCACTTCAATGGTTAAATATCTTCACAGCAGTTACTGGTTTCCTACATTTCCCACAATGCCCTGTGACAACTCTCCTTACTGCAGTGAATTCAGGTTCCTCTGTTCTCTCGTTTCAGATGGATGATTGGACGCTAACCTACTGAACGAACACAGACTGAACGAACGAGCAGCAGCTGATGTCAACAGGTGTCTCTCTCACCTTCTCAGGTAAAGCTTCGTACTCTCCGGCTCGGACAGACGGCAGACTCCTCCTCGTTTCTCTTCGTGCTGCTTCTCCATAAAGATAAACTGTGGACGGAGTAACAGAGGGATGGGGTGGTGTGACTAACATTTAGACGTGTTCCTGTTGCTGGTGATGATGTCAGGACGGGTTATTGTTGTTTTGTCTGTTAGGAACTGAAGTTTATGAATTAATATTAATCAGCTGGAACAGGTGGCATCTCACCGGGGACGTGCAGCATGTCTGCCAGTTTCTGTCCGAAGACGTGGGCACAGTTGACGCAGTCGTCCATGGAGACGTTCTGGACGGGGATGAAGGGACAAACGTCCAGCGCTCCGGTCCGAGGATGCTCACCTGAACAGGTAACACACACGTCAGGTATCTCCTCTTATAAAACACTTCCCGGTGTGTGACTGGGTGCTGCTGACCTGAGTGTCGGCTCATGTCGATGAGGCTGAAGGCCTGCCGGGCGGCGTTCAGCGCACCCTCCACCACGGCCGCAGGAGAGCCCACGAAGGTGTAGACGGTGCGGTTGGTGGAGGCTCCGGGGTCGACGTCCAGCAGGCTGCAGCCAGAGGTGCCGGAGATGGCTGCAGAGATCGCATCAATCACCTGAAACACCAGAACAATGATCTCAACATCTATCCACATGTTCAGCAGTTATACTGGACTTGTACTGGATTTTTGGGTTTTTAATTTTAATCCAACGCTCACTCTCTGCAATCATTGAATCTTTAAGATGAGTCTGAGCAGGTTGGAGATCAGATCATAACCGAAATAAAAAACAGCGCCCACTTGTAAATGCTAAGAGAGGCAACAAACAAACTAAAAGAAATCCAACTGGTCCAGACCGAAGACTGTAACATGTGGACTCAGTGGCCAAGACAGAGACGAGTCCGAGTGAACAGGAATTAGGTCTCGAGACTCGTTCATCCGTCAGAGGAGACATGGAGAAACGTTTGTTGTATATAATGTAAATGTGTTATGAAGGTCAGAGGTCACATTTCAGTGGGTAAAGGAGAGTCTCTCTTGAAATGGCTTTCAATCATTGAGCTTGAAAACAGGAGTTTACTAAAGCTTAACTTACTAGCTTTTTCCAGAGCTTTTTAACCGTAACGAACAGTCTTCATCAGCAGAAGCAACTGTTAATGTAACTGAGCATCTGCGTCAGTTTAAAATGTTGAGTTCTTTACACAATCACATCTCATGAATCCAGTAAAGTCTAACATTTGACTTTATGTTGACCCTATTTAGCTTTCATAATCAGTATATAACAGGTAATAAATGCTTTACAACACATTATGATGTAGTTGTAAGCAGACATTTGGACATTTAAAGTGTTTATTGATGTATTTGTTAAGTATGACTCCTGTGAAGTAACAATAACCTGATGCTGCTGTATAAACTGTACATTATTAATATTCTTATATCTGCTTACAATTAAGTTATACTGTTATAAATCATTTATTACATGTTTGCATTCTGCTTGTAAATGATAAACAGGAGCATTAAAGTAAAGTGGAACTTTAAATTAGACACAACACATGCAGGTTTTGATGTAGAAACTTGAAATTTGAAATAACTGACCTCTTTGTTTCGACCCTCAGAGAAGTTGGGGACACACTCCACCAGCTGAGCCATGGCGTCTGCAAACTGAATGAAAAGAACAAGAGTTCAAACTGCAGGTCCAACCCCCCCCCCCACCCCATTTCTTAACCAGGAGTCGGTCTGGTTCAATCATTAGCAGCTCTGCAGCAGGTCTGTTTGTAGGTCAGTGATTACACCGACTGCTCTGCAGAGAAACCAGCTAAACGTTACTTTGGTCGTACTGCTAGCTTGGAATGGCAGTTACACTGCAGGTTTCAACCATTTATTGATTACCTTAAGCTATATTTGATCCATGTATCCCTTACTCTTAGCTAACTACTTCAACTGTATTTCAACCAATGATCCGTTGTGTTGGCTTTGACCGGTGACCTAAAGGTTTTCTAGCCATCAACACTATATTAACCTAAACTGATTTTTAGTGTGACTCAACACTGCTAGAGCTCACCAATCTTGTTTATTAATGTACAAACTGTCAGGAAGAAAGAAGAAGAAGAATATTTTCTAACATGTTGAACTAAAAATCAGTCGGACCATGATGCTCTCTGTTGTTTATTTGTGATAATCTATTGATCCTCAGCAGAGAAAGGCATTGTTTGGGAGGTCAAAGTTCAGGGTCTAACTGATAAACTCCTCTCTGTGTTTAACCACGCTGCATTTAGTGAGCTGATGTTATTTAAAGCACAATTTGAAGAGAAAGAGGAGGAAGTCCTTAAACTGGAACATGAATTCATACATGAAGCCTCAACATCTTTGCTTTATTAAAGAACAATTTTGGGGTCATTTGAAATTTTGCTCATTTTTCCAGTGAAGTTTCCTCATTATTGTCTCCTGCTGTCTAACAGTATTCTCTCAAACTATTTATATAACACAGTAAAACTGCAGCTGAAACACTGAAAATGACAGATTCCAGGTCAGATGTGTTTGACTGTTGAGACTCTGTGAAGGAGTTTTCAAACAGTCAGAAAGAAACAGCGACCTCTTTTTGTTTCTTTACCTGAAACATGTTAACACAGATATAAAACCTGACGTCAAAGACAGCAGTGAAGTACCAGCTGCTTCCTGGTTAAATATTTGAAAAAGTTACATCACATGAAGCCAGACTCCAGCACACGGTGAACGGTTAATCAGTGGGTTAGGGTTATCTGGATATCTGACAGCTGATTGGTTCAGAGGAAAAACAATCAGTCCACCTCATTGTTGACTCAGGAAGGCCGAGACTGAGATCATCAATGTGTCTTAATGTCTGCTGCTGTTTTTTAGGTTGAAAACACTTGATGTCTTGTGTCTAAACTGGTACTCTGAGGTGTTTAACAGGATTTTTCTGGAGTTCTTCAGTGCATTTACCAAAACTTCTCCATCTTCATCCCTCAAGTCTCTTCTCCTGTAAAATCAACACATTTGAAAACACTTCTGATAAAGAATAAATCTCACCTTTTTCCAAGTAATGTTTCCTTCTGCTGCTGAAATAGTCTCACTGCTGCCCCCTGTGCTCAAAAACATGTTAGCAGATACAGATGCTAATATCAGTCTGTCTGTCCAGACTGAAATATCTCAACAACTATTATGGGATGGATTGTGATGAAATGTGGTTCATCATTCATGTTCCCCTCAGGATGAACTGTAATAACTCTGCTGATCCTCTGACTCTTCATCTAGCGCCACCATCAGGTCAACATGTTAATGTGTCCAAATACCTGCAGAACTAATGACATTCCCATCAGTGTTTACTGCTAACTAGCTCATGTTAGCATGCTAACACGCTAAACTACGATGGCGAACATTATACCTGCTAAACATCAGCATGTTAGCATGCTCACAGAGCTGCTAGCAGGCTGCAGACACTTTGAAAGTTTGAAAGTTATAGCACAGTGCAACATTTTGCTAAAGTTTGAACAACTTTTGTCTGGTAGATTTTAAAACGTAATAATTTTTAGCACCTTAGACAACAGACGTGACTTTTCTGAAAACACGTCAGAGTTTTACTGTCAGTGGCTGAGACAGTTTCCCTTTTGGTGATTGATTATATTTTTTCAAATCAAACAAACAATAATCAAAATTTACAGAAGCTACAGATTTAGTGGGAGGAATTTTATCATTATTTGATGTTCAGGCTTCACTCACTGATTTGTGGTTGTTTTTCTGTCTGGTTTCCACTCCAATCAATCAACTAATTCAACTTGATTGATATAGCACCTTGCATACAGGTAAGTGTAGTTCAAAGTGCTTCACAGGTGATTTATAGGATTAAAAACTGGAAGTTTAATGCACACAAAAAAGTAAAGTTTACAGACATACAAGATTAAAATGTGATTAAAATGATAAAAGTGGAATAAAATGAATAAAAACTAGACGTTAGCTCCAAACAACAAAACTGATTGCAGATAAAATCTTGCTGAGACGTGTGATAATTTTCAGTGTGGAATCAAACTCTTAATGAATAACTTTGAGCTGCTGTGTTTTATGATTTCATTGTTCGCTCTTTATGACGCACAGTAACTCAGCTAAATATGATCACACTTCCTCCACTGCAGCACAGCTCAGCTCCAACTCCAAGACAACATGAGGAGATTTAATAAACTGGACCATAAACACACGACGACGTCTCTGAGCTGCAGCCGTTAATCAACATGGACTTTTGTTTTTTGCTCGTTTTCACTTTGGGTAAGAAAACTTCAGGTGTTTGTGAGTGACAGTATTGGGTTGTTCAGTTTGTTTACAGCTGCAAAGTAATAACTGAAGTGGTAAAAATGTATGGCTGGACAACATCACCTAAAATACTTCATATATCAGAAATAATCTTGTTTATCATCATCATAGTGAATGTAACAATAACAGGTTTCTTATCACTGCAATCTCTTTCTTAAAGCTCCCAAATTCTCAAAAGATTTTTTTTAATCATTTGCGCACAATGCAGACATTTTTGCACTCAAGTCATTATCTTGTGTGTTCAAGACTTAAATCAATCATTTTTCTGGACTTTGGGGGCTCCGTACCTTCTTCATGTCGGCTCCTTTCTGATTGGTTTGTCCTAATTCCAGTCTGACCACTTCAGATTTCTGGTCTTCTGGACTGGACTGTGGGCTGATTACTTGGTTAAACTTCTCATTGTAAGCTACTCTGTTTGATTTTACAGGACTGTGATAATTCACGGAAAATTGCAATATTAGTAAATTAATGTTCAGAGATTCATAATGGCAGTATTTGATACATTTGGGTTATTATCCAGCCCTATTGTAAAATTATGAAAAAAATTATAAGAGATAATATAACGTCAAATATTCCAAATAAAATGTATGTGTCCCAAATAAATTTGCATTAAATGTTAAAAATCTGAGAAATACCTTGAAAAACACTTTGGTTTATGACCAAATACCTGCAGAACTACAGACATTCCCATCAGCCTCAGCTGCACTCTGTGTTTACTGCTAACTAGCTAATGTTAGCATGCTAACACGCTAAACTACGATGGTGAACATGGTGAACATTATACCTGCTGAACATCAGCATGTTAGCATTGTCACTGTGAGCATGTTAGCATGCTATTGTTAGCATTTAGCTCAAAGCACTGCTGTGTCTAAGTACAGCCTCACAGAGCTGCTACCATGGCTGGAGACTCTTCGCCTGGTTTTGAAGTTGGTGCACAGTGTGACCAAACAATAACAAGTTCTTCCTACAAACTAATTATTGTGATAATTATGCGTCTCCTCACAGCTGTTCCTTTGGCCACCTCTAGAACTGGAGCACAGTCCATCACAGCATCATCAGCATCAAATATCACCAACCAAACCACCAGCACTACTGCGTCCCCAATACCTGCTACTATCACTACTGCCATCCTTGTTATTAATATTCCTTTTACAACCTCTACTACTACCACCACTGTTCCCTTTACTACTACGTCCAGTACTACTGCTGTTCCTTTTACTACTCCTACTTCTACTGTTACTACTACCACCAGTGATCTGATCAATACCACTTCTTATCCCAATACTGCTATGACTTTTACCACTGTGCCCGACTTCCCCAATACTACTACTATAACTGCTGATCTAAAAAATGCTAGCGATTTCCCCAATACTACTACTATCAGTGAATATCCACCTAGTCAACCCACTTCTACTTCTAATGGCATACTACTTACTCAACCAGAAAGTACTATTATAACCACTATCCCAGAGGGAAATACTCAAATTCCAGGAGGTACTACTGTAACCACTGTTCAAGAAGTTACTACTGTAACTCCAGAAGGTACTAATCTTACCACTGTTCAAGAAGATACTACTACAAGTCTAGAAGGTACTATTGTAACCACTGTTCAAGAAGATACTACTGTAACTCCAGAAGGTACTAATCTAACCACTGTTCAAGAAGATACTACTACAAGTCTAGAAGGTACTATTGTAACCACTGTTCAAGAAGATACTACTGTAACTCCAGAAGGTACTAATCTAACCACTGTTCAAGAAGATACTACTGTAACTCCAGAAGGTACTAATCTAACCACTGTTAAAGAAGATACTACTACAAGTCTAGAAGATACTAATCTAACCACTGTTCAAGAGGATACTACTACAAGTCTAGAAGGTACTATTGTAACCACTGTTCAAGAAGATACTACTGTAACTCCAGAAGGTACTAATCTAACCACTGTTCAAGAAGATACTACTACAAGTCTAGAAGGTACTATTGTAACCACTGTTCCACAAAGTACTGTTCTATCCACCGGATCAGAAAGTACTTCAATAAATGTTGAAGTAACAACAGAAAGTCCAAAAACTACAAACAATCCCAATACTGCTCCCGTTTCTACCAACACTGATCTAACCCATGTTACCAACTTCCCTCCTGATACTACTACTGATCCAACCAACAGTACTTTCTACCCCACGACTGGTCAAAACACTACTATGTACAACCCCAATACTACTACTGCTACCACCACCAGCAATCTGACCAACACCACTTATTATCCTAATGCTACTACTTCAAATGTTACTTACGACCCCACTACTGATCTTCCTGATACTACTTATGATCCCACTATAACTGTCACTACTGACTCAATCAGTCAAACTGAGTACTTCAATACTACTAGTACTACTATTGACCTGACCAATGGGACTGAGTACCCTAGTACAGCTACCACTGTTGATCTAACCAGTAGTCCTTACGAACCCACCACTGGACCAACCGATGTTACTAATTCAACTAGTACTCCAACCCATTCTACTCACTACCCCCATAATTCTACTACTACTACTACTACTACTTCTCCCATTACTACTACTTCTCCCACTACTACTACTTCTCCCACTACTACTACCCCTATTACCACTCCTCTGGTTTGTGGTAATGGTGGGGTATCACTGAATGATGTCTGTATCTGTCCTGATGAATGGACCGGAGAGACATGCTCAGTAGGTAAGTCGGGTTTAGCAAGACATTTTCAAATCACACAAACTTGTCTTTGCCTCAGTTTGAGCTGCCCCGAGCAAATTTACATCTGTTTGCATCCACTTGCATCTTTCTTTGACTTTATATGAAATCGTACCATGTCTAAAATTTGTTTTAAGTTCTGTCTGAACCCACCTTCAGACTTCTTGTTTACCCACTTTTAACATGCATCACTCAAACATCAACACTTAGAGCAGATTGTTATTTGGTATTAATGTTCCCATACTTTAAACTTGTTCTCTTAGAAAATTTCTGCAGAGCACAAAAGTTGGATGGATTAAAATTCCCACGCACACCCAACGGCTGGTTTGCATATTCTGAGGAAATCTGTTCGAAAGGAACAAGTGGTGGTAAGTTTCTACCAACCATCAATCTACGTGTACATCCATGAAGGTATCAGTCCAATTATCTCCGTCAACCTGTCAATCTAACGTCCATCCATCAGGTATACCATAATACACTGGTGTTTCTGTGTCCACCACTTTAACTTCCACCATTTCTATCCAGCTGGTAAACCACAGGCTTCAACCAGATGTTCCACCAAGAATGGATCACTGAGTTTCGATCGTCCACCTCAGTTCCTCCAGTGTGACCAGACGCTCAGCGACATACAACAAAATGTGAGAGGGTTTTTACAGGAAATAGTGACGAAAAGAAAATCCTATATTTACGCAAGGTAAAGGATAACAGAAAAAGAATGGATGAATGAAAGCAAATATCTTTCCTCTCAGCTTACCAGCCCAGCTGATTTGGAGATGCTGGCAACCAGCACTCAAATTCTGACCTCCAAACCTGAAGAGCTGACAGCTGAAAACATTACAGCAGCAGCTCAGATTGCCAACACACTGCTGCTGTCTCCCAATGCCACAGAGGTACAAACTGTCACTTTCAAATAACCTGAAGAAGAAACTGCACCCTTAAACCTGAGTTTCAATTAGTTTTTGGTCCAGTAGACGCCAAACACCAAGCTACCACGACTTTACCAGTTTGGTGATTATTTGAAGGATTTCTCAAACAGATCTACGACAGCTGACAAATAATTCTAGAAATTAAAATCCACTCTGAAATCCCTCTTAAGATATATTTTACTGTAATTATTATTATTGACGGGGTGTGTCCTGTGCTAATGTTTGGATTGCAGAGCGTCAGGGTGGCAGCAGTAGCTACAATCAGCCAACTACTGAACGCCAGCACGCCAGACGACAGCAAGGAAAACAACGCTACTCTGGGGTAAACTTAATCTTATCTTTGTTAGAAATACTGCAAGGAATCTACCACTGCCAGCTTGTCCACAACTAATTTTTAATTGTTCATGTGTTCCATGTAAAAAATGTTTGCCTTTACTGACCTATTTTAGCTAAAAGTTGGGGAGAGAGGTGTTCAGATGACAGAAATGCGTTGGAGTTTAGCTGAAAAAAAAAAAAAGAAGAAGAAAGTGGGATTCAGGATTAAATCAGGGTTTGACTACCTTGAACATGACATGAGGTGTCCATATTTGTTTGGTTTTCAGGCACTTCTGTATTATCAAGCGCAAAGTTGGATATATCAGAGCTTTCAGAAAAAAATCCGTTCCTCACTTGTAATTATGACTTGGATGTTGAGTCCCACATCAGTGGAGCTCAGCATTACACCAGCTTCATCTGTAATTAACACAAGCCTGGATACTCACAGGAAGCAGCTTTGGCTTGAGGTCGAAGGCCTACAGGAGCCTGAAAGAGACAAGAAAAATCCTTTTACAAAATATGACAAATGTCTCAATACATCATTGTTTAAAGCTGTTTGGTAGTTTTCTTGATTTTCTGATTTAGATGAGAGATATCTGATCAAAAATAAGTAAAAGATTAACAATCAGGTCGCAGGTCTAAGTCAAGTTCGGACTTTAATTTCATTGGGACATTAAGTATTTTATCCTGCAAATTTGATAACGTTAGTATTTCTACATATTTATGTGTATTTTGTGTCCAGCCTCACGGTGACCCTGGACCAGCTCTCTGTGAACCTCAGCCAAAGCCTCAACACGTCTCAGTCTCAGGTGGTTCAACCAAACCTGGTGGTGCAGTCGGCACAAATCCCTGCTGCAGACACTCAGGGCATCCAGTTCACCTCTCTCTCAGGTCAGTGTAGTGAAATACTACCAGACTGGTCACAGCACATGATCGGTTCAATTCTTTTTTTAACTGAGGGTCAGTGGTTCTGATGTGGTTTTACCCAGAACCACAGCCAGGACAGAAATTCAGAGGTCATGAGTGCATCAAAAAGAAAGGATTTTTCATATTTTACTTACTGAGTTATCATTAATTATATTTTCCTCAAGTTTAACTTAGACGACGCTTTCAAAGAAAGTCCTCTGGAAAACACCTACTGCAAAACTCAACTGACTAAACCACACTAGGAAACCATTCTGAAATTATGGACCCATAAAATAGAGTTTTATTTCCCAACATTAAAGTCTGAATGTTGTTTCAAAGCCCAGTTCCCACCACCAGGATGCCGCTAGTTATTTTATATCATCCTCTGTCCTGCTGAGTTTGATAACACTTTGAGACATGAGGTCCAGGTTATTTAAGGTGATCCAGGTCCACATCAGTGTGCAGATGAGCTGTTATTTAACCTGCTGGATAAAGCACGAGTTCAGTGAAGCCCTTTTATGGTTTTATGATTTTAATAGTCATTATTCTGCGTTGTGTCACTGTTGATCATGTGCTGCTGGTTCTTCCTCATGCTTTTTTGCAAACTTTTTTGAAAAAATGTGTGCATGGTCAATAAAGCACTACAATGGGTTTAATTACCTTGAACAAAGGACTTTGGCTGATGTGAGGTGTCCATGTTTGTTTTCCTTCTCAGTGACTTCAGTATTATTAATTATGACTATTATTTTTACAAGTCAAAAACTGGTAATCGTAGTTACTCCGATATGACATGAATGCAGTCTTACACTAACTTGATCAAATTTAAATGTCATTTTCATATAGGTCATTTGTTCTTGTCCACTGTCTGTAAATAATAAAAGCCTTGGTACTCACTGAAGCTTGACGTCGAGGCCGATAAACATTTAAATCAAAAGGACACCTAACTGCAGAGCATTCACTATCAGAATATACACAGATAGTCAGATGGTGAAGTAAAAAACTGTTTTGCAAAGGAACATCTGAAATTTTTAAAACTAACATTTGTAAGTTTTAGCATCAAAGATAATAGCACTCTGTGTCATATTACATGAACCTTTAATGACAATGTATCATCACAAACAACTCAGTTTCTCGGTGTGTTTAGGGACGTCCGGCAGTTTCGTTGCCAACCGAATTCAGCTGAACACCAATACGTCAACAGTTGTGGTGGAAAACGGGTTCCTAGCCAACGCTCTCATATACGTACGATTCCCACCAGGTGAGTTTTCTGCTGCTACCTTCAGGCTCAAATTATTCACTGAAGCAAGCACATTTTACTGCATGGCAGTTGACTGTATAAATAAAGGTTATTTTAGAGAGCTGTGTTTTGTTCATTTTTAGCAGAAAACTACCTGTAGTTTCACCTCAGTGAAAAAAGTACAGACATTTCAGGTCAGTTTTTCTTAGAGCGCATCCAAATCTGCAAATGTTCTACTAATAACAACGTAGATTTCCTTCTCTTGTGTGTGAAGAGGCTGTCAGCGGTCGTCAGAAGCTGTCAAACGTCTCGCTGGGTTTCGTCCTCTACCAGAACGACCGTTTCTTCAGGTCGAGGCGCTACCGAAGGGGACGGGCCACCATCAGGGTCCTGTCGGCCAGTGTCAAAGGTCAGGAGCGCAGCGTGGTGCCGCTACACGTGGAGATGCTGTTCAGACCAACGGTAAGAAGACCAGCTCCAGTTAATCATGTCTGTGTGTTCAGGTCTGACTGAGTTCTGACTCGGAGAAGGAGGAGTACGATTTTTGTCATAAACTCTGGTATCTTAAGTATCTTAATTGCCTTCATGAACCAAACTACAATAACTAACTTCCTGTTTTATATACCTGCATGCACCTGTCCCTTTCACCTCCCCCCCTTCTTGTTTTCATTATTTAATGATTGGCTGTTTAATTTGCAGTGTCACTAAATACTGAGGTCATGTGGACTGTGGGAGCAGTCACAGTTTGGTTTGGTTTTATGGCACCAATAAACCTGATTAATCTGCTGGTGATTCATCATGACAGTAGCAGCTGTGGTTGTGAAAGTAGAATCAGAGTTGAAACACAATGAGATGAGAAGGTTAGTCTGGGACAAAACTGAATGTCCATTAACGATGCTGTCTCTGTACTCACTGTTCTTTTACATTGAGAAAGTGGCTTGAAACTGTTTAGGTTTAACCCGGACTCTTCTGACTCAGAATCAGTACATTCAACAGATTCCTTAAGATCTCAAGCCCAAGTTGACACATTCAGATGTCTTGTTGTGTCCGAATTTGAGTCCAAAACCCAAAGATATGTGGTTTAATATCATAGATGACCAAGAAAACGAGCAAATAGTCACGTTACAGCTACAACCTGTGAATTTTTGCTTAAATAATAACTTAAATGATCGATTACCAAAGGGACAATTACCTTTCTACTAATTAGCAAATGTTAGCATGCTAACACACTGAACTAATATGGTGATTGTGGTAAACATGTCCTCTTATGAACATCAGGTCATGCAGACCCTCACAGTTGTCTCAAGCATGGTCTTGTTTTCCTCTCAGGAGCAGACGGTGTTCGAAGGTTTCTTCTTCTCTCACAAGGTTAAACTGTGTAAATGTCTCCATGAAGTTCGAGGCTAAAGAGCTGTTATACCTGCAGATGGTGAACGGAACGTCTCTGTTCGACTTCGCCTGTGTTTTCTGGAACTACAGTCTGGAGGACTGGAGCACTGATGGCTGTTCTAAAGGAAACGCTTCAGATGGAGTCCTGAGATGTTTCTGCAACCACACCACCAACTTCGCTGCTCTCTGGGTGAATATCATGAGTCTGCACTGACGTGTGTTGTTCAATGACCACAGGATATTTAGTCATAGATGTAACCTCTCTGGTACACAGTTCAATTCAATTCAATTCAGTTTTATTTATATAGCGCCATATCATAACAAAGTTATCTCAGGGCACTTTTTCGAATAGAGCAGGTCTAGACCGACTCTTTATATTTACAGAGACCCAACAGTTCCCACCATGAGCAAGCACTATGCGACAGTGGCAAGGAAAAACTCCCTTTTAACAGGTAGAAACCTCGAGCAGAACCAGGCTCAAGGTGGGCGGTCATCTGCCTCGACCGGTTGGGTTGAAGGGGGAAGGGGGGAGCGGGAGAGAGAGAGCAGGAGGAAAGAGAACATACAGCAGCTCAATACAGCATAGATATGGTAATGGCATTGATGTTAACACCAACAGAAACAACACTAAGAGCAACATTATAATAGCAATACTAATAACAGCAACAACAGCAATAGCATCAGCGGGTGCAGAGCAGGAGCACGGGGGCAGCAGGCTGCAGCAACCACAGACCCAGACTCCACAGCTCCAGAGGCAGAAACACCTGCAGAAAGCAACAGAAGGTGAGAGAGAGAGAGAGGAGAGAAAGCACACAACTACGGGAAGAAGTTGAATTAATAACAAGCATTGATGGGATATGAGGGCGTACAGATGGAGAGGAAGAGGAGGAGAGAGGAGCTCAGTGCATCATAGGAAGTCCCCCGGCAGTCTAGGCCTATAGCAGCATAACTAAGGGGGGGCTCAGGGGTCACCTGAGTCAGCCCTACTATAAGCTTTATCAAAGAGGAAAGTCTTAAGCCTACTCTTAAATGAGGAGGTTGTCCTCAGCCTGCATACAAACTGGGATCTGGTTCCACAGGAGAGGGCTTGATAGCTGAAGGCTCTGGCTCCCATTCTACTTTTAGAGACTCTAGGAACCACAAGGAACCCTGCATTCTGGGAGCGCAGTGCTCTAGTGGGGTAATAGGGTACTATGAGCTCTTTAAGATATGATGGTGCCTGACCATTTAGGGCTTTGAAGGTGAGGAGAAGGATTTTAAATTCTATTCTGGATTTTACAGGGAGCCAGTGTAGAGAAGCTAATATTGGAGAAATATGTTCTCTTTTTCTGGTTCTTGTCAGTAAACGTGCCGCAGCATTCTGAATCAGCTGGAGAGTCTTAAGGGATTTATTGGGGCAGCCTGATAATAGAGAGTTGCAATAGTCCAGCCTAGACGTAACAAATGCATGGACTAGTTTTCTGCATCTTTTTGAGATAGGATGTGCCTGATTTTTGCAATGTTACGTAAATGAAAAAAGGCAGTTCTTGAAGTTTGTTTTATTTGGGAGTTAAAGGACATATCCTGATCAAAGATAACTCCAAGATTCCTTACGGTTTCGCTGGAGGCCAGGGCAATGCCATCTAGAGAAACTATATCTTTAGATAATGTGTTTCGAAGGTGTTCGGGGCCAAGTACAATAACTTCGGTTTGTCTGAGTTTAACATCAGAAAATTGCAGGTCATCCAGGTTTTTATGTCCTTAAGGCATGCTTGAAGTTTAGCTAATTGATTGGTTTCATCTGGCTTGATCGATAAATATAATTGGGTATCATCTGCATAACAATGAAAATTTATGGAGTGCTTCCTAATAATATTGCCTAAAGGAAGCATATATAAGGTAAATAGAATTGGTCCAAGCACAGAACCTTGTGGAACTCCGTGACTAACTTTGGCGTGCATAGAGGATTCATCATTAACGTGTACAAACTGATATCGATCTGATAAATAGGATTTAAACCAGCTTAGTGCAGTACCTTTAATGCCAATAAAATGTTCTAGTCTCTGTAATAGAATGTGATGGTCAATGGTATCGAATGCAGCACTAAGATCTAGTAAGACAAGTACAGAGACAAGTCCTTTGTCTGATGCAATTAGAAGGTCATTTGTAACTTTCACCAGTGCTGTCTCTGTGCTATGATGCACTCTAAATCCTGACTGAAAATCCTCAAACAGCTTGTTGTTGTGTAGAAAGTCACACAACTGATTGGCGACTGCTTTCTCAAGGACCTTAGAGAGAAAAGGAGGGTTAGATATAGGTCTATAATTTGACAAAATCCCTGGATCAAGAGTGGGCTTTTTAAGAAGAGGCTTAATTACAGCTACTTTAAAGGACTGTGGCACATAGCCTTTAAATAAGGACAGATTGATCATATCTAGTACATAAGTGCTAACTAAGGGTAAAATTTCTTTAAGCAGCCTAGTTGGGACGGGGTCTAAGAGACACGTTGATGGCTTAGATGAGGAAATCATGGAAGTTAGTTGATTACGGTTGATGGGAGAAAAGCAGTCTAAATGTACAGGTTTTACAGTTGTTTCTAAGGTTCCTGTGTTTGAAGATAAGTCAGTACCAACTGAGGGCAGGAGGTGCTGAATTTTTTCTCTAATAGTTAGAATTTTATCTTTAAAGAAGCTCATAAAGTCATTACTACTGAGGTCTATAGGAATACATGGCTCAACAGAGCTGTGACTCTCTGTCAGCCTGGCTACAGTGCTGAACAGAAACCTGGGGTTGTTCTTATTTTCCTCTATTAATGATGAGTAGTAAGCTGCTCTGGCATTACGGAGGGCCTTCCTATAAATTTTAAGACTATCTTGCCAGGCTAAACGTGATTCTTCCAGATTGGTGGAACGCCAATTCCTTTCAAGTTTTCGCGATGTTTGTTTTAATTTGCGGGTTTGCGGGTTATACCATGGAGCTAACCTCCTCTGTTTTATTATCTTCTTTTTAGAGGGGCGATAGAGTCGAGTGTTATTCGTAGTGAGCCTGCAGCACTATCAACAAGATGATCAATTTGGGAGGGACTAAAGTTAGCATAGGAGTCATCTGTTACATTGAGACATGGAACTGAATTAAATGCCGATGGAATCACTTCCTTAAATTTAGCTACAGCACTATCAGATAGACATCTAGTGTAGGAATGTTTGCCTAATGGCGTGTAGTCCAGCAATAGGAATTCAAAAGTTAATAGAAAATGGTCTGATAAAAAAGAATTCTGTGGAAAGACTATTAGATGTTCAATTTCAATCCCATAAACAAGAACAAGGTCGAGGGTGTGGTTAAAACAGTGAGTGGGTTTATGTACACTCTGACAGAAGCCAATCGAATCTAGTAATGAGATAAACGCAGCACTAAGGCTATCATTTTCTACATCCACATGAATATTAAAATCACCTACAATAATTATTTTATCTGTTTTAAGGACTAAACCTGATAAGAACTCTGAGAATTCAGATAAAAATTCAGAATACGGTCCAGGAGCTCGGTACACTATAACAAATAGAATTGGCTGTACTGTTTTCCAGGTTGGGTGTGAAAGGCTAAGAACAAGGCTTTCGAACGAGGTATAATTTAGTTTAGGTTTAGGTTTGATTAATAGGCTTGAGTCGAAGATGGCTGCAACTCCACCTCCTCGGCCTGAGCCTCGAGGAATGTGAGTATTAATGTGACTGGGGGGAGTGGATTCATTTAGGCTGACATATTCATCTTGACACAGCCAGGTTTCAGTAAGACAAAATAAATCAATATTATGATCTGATATTAGATCGTTTACTAGAACAGCTTTAGATGAGAGAGATCTGATGTTTAAGAGTCCACATTTAATTCTCCTATTTTGTTGTACTGTTGCAGTGGAGGTTTTACTTTTTATTAGGTTTTTATGTGTAACTCTCTTCTGTTTACTTTTGATTTAAATAATTTAAGTGGTCTGGGGGCAGACAACCTCTCTGTGGAGTTTAGGGTGGGTAACTGCTCTAATGGAAGCGCAGAGAAGCGTGTAGGACTGCAACTCTGCCTCCTGGTCTGGACCACAGACTGTATTAAGTCTATGGTCTGAACTCTGAGTTGTCATGGCTTTGGGCCACTAATAAATTCGGCCAGATTTCTAGATATGAGAGCGGCTCCATCCAAAGTGGGATGAATGCCATCTCTCCTAATCAGACCAGGTCTTCTCCAGAAAGTCCGCCAATTATCTACAAAGCCCACATCATTACCTGGACACCACCTCGACAACCAGCGGTTGAATGATGACATGCGGCTATACATGTCATCGCTAGTAAGATTAGGCAGGGGTCCAGAGAAAACTACGGAGTCCGACATTGTTTTTGCATATGTACACACCGACTCAACATTAATTTTCGTGACCTCCGATTGGCGCAATCGGCTGTCATTACCGCCGACGTGAATAACAATCTTAGCATATTTACGTTTATCCTTAGCCAGCAGTTTTAAATAGGATTGAACGTCGCCCGCTCTGGCCCCTGGGATGCATTTGACTATGGTCGCTGGTGTCGCTAATTTCACGTTTCGCAAAATGGAGCTGCCAATAATCAGAGTTGGTTTCTCAGCGGGTGTGTCGCTGAGTGGAGAGAACCTGTTAGAAACGTGAACGGGTCGGTGGTGAACCGTGGGCTTTGGTTTAGGGCTATGCTTCTTTCGGACAGTCACCCAGCCTCCCTGGCTTCCCGGCTGCTCGGGAGTTGCCGGGAGACGGCTGGCAGAAGCTGCCTCTGGTCGGCTCGCACCGGCTAGGGGCTGGCTAGCTACGGCTGACTGACTCTCCATGGTGCGGAGCCGCGACTCTAACTCACTGAGCCTCGCCTCCAAGGCGGTGAATAAACTACATTTGTTACACGTACCATTATCGCTAAAGGAGGCAGAGGAGTAACTAAACATCTGACACACCGAGCAAGAGAGAGCAGGAGAGGGAGAGGGAGAGAGAGACGCCATCGCTAACTGAGCTAAAGTAGCAACTAACTAGCGTGTAAACAACTGTGGGATTAGCGGAAAGTCGCTAACAGGAGACAGATATGAGTGCCTAAACAGAGCTAGTGTATCCTTAAATGTATAGCGGGTAATTAACCGCTATAGTAAAGAAAATATCAAAATTAACTGGGTTTAGCTGGAGCAGCGAACTTTGCAACCACTAACACAGAAACACCGGTAACCGGAAATGAGACGATACGTTCACCTGAGCACGTCAGCACGTCAGTCCCCTATAGAGAAGCTAATATTGGAGAAATATGATGTCTTTTTCTGGTTCTTGTCAGTAAACGTGCCGCAGCATTCTGGATCAGCTGGAGAGTCTTAAGGGACTTATTGGGGCAGCCTGATAATAGAGAGTTGCAGTAATCCATACTAGATGTAACACATGCATGGACTAGTTTTTCTGCATCTTTTTGAGACAGGATGTGCCTGATTTTTGCAATGTTACGTAAGTGAAAAAAGGCAGTTCTTGAAGTTTGTTTTATTATGGGAGTTAAAGGACATATCCTGATCAAAGATAACTCCAAGATTCTTTGCGGTGTCGCTGGAGGCCAGGGCAATGCCATCTAGAGAAACTATATCTTTAGATAATGTGTTTCGAAGGTGTTCGGGGCCAAGTACAATAACTTCAGTTTTGTCTGAGTTTAACATCAGAAAATTGCAGGTCATCCAGTAAATATAAAGAGTCGGTCTAGACTTGCTCTATTCGAAAAAGTGCCCTGAGATAACTTTGTTATGATATGGCGCTATATAAATAAAACTGAATTGAATAAAAACTGAATTGAATCCAGGTTTTTATGTCCTTAAGGCATGCTTGAAGTTTAGCTAATTGATTGGTTTCATCTGGCTTGATCGATAAATACAATTGGGTATCATCTGCATAACAATGAAAATTTATGGAGTGCTTCCTAATAATATTGCCTAAAGGAAGCATATATAAGGTGAAGAGAATTGGTCCAAGCACAGAACCTTGTGGAACTCCGTGACTAACTTTGGCGTGCATAGAGGATTCATCGTTAACATGTACAAACTGATATTGATCTGATAAATAGGATTTAAACCAGCTTAGTGCGGTGCCTTTAATGCCAATTAAATGTTCTAGTCTCTGTAATAGAATGTGATGGTCAATGGTATCGAATGCAGCACTAAGATCTAGTAGGACAAGTACAGAGACAAGTCCTTTGTCGGATGCAATTAGAAGGTCATTTGTAACTTTCACCAGTGCTGTCTCTGTGCTATGATGCACTCTAAATCCTGACTGAAAATCCTCAAACAGCTTGTTGTTGTGTAGAAAGTCACACAACTGATTGGCGACTGCTTTCTTAAGGATCTTAGAGAGAAAAGGAGGGTTAGATATAGGTCTATAATTTGACAAAACCCCTGGATCAAGAGTGGGTTTTTTAAGAAGATGTTTAATTACAGCTACTTTAAAGGACTGTGGCACATAACCTTTTAATAAGGACAGATTGATCATATCTAGTAAAGAAATGCTAACTAAGGGTAAAACTTCTTTAAGCAGCCTAGTTGGGACAGGGTCTAAGAGACACGTTGATGGCTTAGATGAGGAAATCGTGGAAGTTAGTTGACTAAGGTTGATGGGAGAAAAGCAGTCTAAATGTACATCAGGTTTTACAGTTGTTTCTAAGGTTCCTGTCATGGTCCCCAAAGGACTATTGTTGGACTGTTTCCTGTTTTTATTTTGAAGTTCCCTGGTCTTGTGTCTTGTGTGTTATTTACTTCCTGTCTTTGTTCTTTCCCGCCTGTTGATTGTTTTCACCTGGGTCTTGTCATGCACCTGTTTCTGTTTTCCTCGTTGTCTCCTCCCTTATATATACCGGTCCTTTCCCTTTGTTCCCTGTCGAGTCATTGATGTATGTTAGTTTGTGTTAGGGAATAAACCTTTGGACATCGTCAACTCCTGCCTGTCTGCATTTGGGTCCTCTCTCTGTTGCCAAGATGGCAAACCGTAACAGTTCCTGTGTTTGAAGATAAGTCAGTACCAACTGAGGGCAGGAGGTGCTGAATTTTGTCTCTAATAGTTAGAATTTTATCATTAAAGAAGCTCATAAAGTCATTACTACTGAGGTCTATAGGAATACATGGCTCAACAGAGCTGTGACTCTCTGTCAGCCTGGCTACAGTGCTGAACAGAAACCTGGGGTTGTTCTTATTTTCCTCTATTAATGATGAGTAGTAAGCTGCTCTGGCATTACGGAGGGCCTTCCTATAAATTTTAAGACTATCTTGCCAGGCTAAACGTGATTCTTCCAGATTGGTGGAACGCCAATTCCTTTCAAGTTTTCGCGATGTTTGCTTTAATTTGCGGGTTTGCGGGTTATACCATGGAGCTAACCTCCTCTGTTTTATTATCTTCTTTTTTAGAGGGGCGATAGAGTCGAGTGTTATTCGTAGTGAGCCTGCAGCACTATCAACAAGATGATCAATTTGGGAGGGACTAAAGTTAGCATAGGAGTCATCTGTTACATTGAGACATGGAACTGAATTAAATGCCGATGGAATCACTTCCTTAAATTGAGCTACAGCACTATCAGATAGACATCTAGTGTAGGAATGTTTGCCTAATGGTGTGTAGTCCAGTAATAGGAATTCAGAAGTTATTAAATAATGGTCTGATAAAAAAGAATTCTGTGGAAAGACTATTGGATGTTCAGTTTCTATGCCATAGACAAGAACAAGGTCGAGGGTGTGGTTAAAACAGTGAGTGGGTTTATGTACACTCTGACAGAAGCCAATTGAGTCTAATAATGAGTTAAACGCAGCACTAAGGCTATCATTTTCTGCATTCACATGAATATTACAATCACCTACAATAATAATTTTATCTGTTTTAAGGACTAAACCTGATAAGAACTCTGAGAATTCAGATTAAATTCAAAGTACGGTCCAGGAGCTCGGTACACTATAACAAATAGAATTGGCTGTAGTGTTTTCCAGGTTGGGTGTGAAAGGCTAAGAACAAGGCTTTCGAACGAGTTATAATTTAGTTTAGGTTTAGGTTTGATTAATAGGCTTGAGTCGAAGATGGCTGCAACTCCACCTCCTCGGCCTGAGCCTCGATGAATGTGAGTATTAATGTGACTGGGGGGAGTGGATTCATTTAGGCTAACATATTCATCGTGACACAGCCAGGTTTCAGTAAGACAAAATAAATCAATATTATGATCTGATATTAGATCGTTTACTAGAACAGCTTTAGATGACAGAGATCTGATGTTTAAGAGTCCACATTTAATTATCCTATTTTGTTGTACTGTTGCAGTGGAGGTTTTACTTTTTATTAGGTTTTTATGTGTAACTCCTCTTCTGTTTACTTTAGATTTAAATAATTTAAGTGGTCGGGGGGCAGACAACCTCTCTGTGGAGTTTAGGGTGGGTAACTGCTCTAATGGAAGCACAGAGAAGCGTGTAGGACTGCAACTCTGCATCCTGGTCTGGACCACAGACTGTATTAAGTCTATGGTCTGAACTCTGAGCTGTCATGGCTTTGGGCCACTCTGTATGCTTTGTGTACAAAATATTGAAAAGGCAGCATAGATTGAAATACATATGTCTACCTGGCATAAAGCCGGTTTGGTCGGGATGAATAATAGAACATGCATTCTTTTAGTCTATTGGTCAGAATCTTTCCAAGGATTTTGGTTTCAATGGGCAACAACGAAATGGGGCGATGATGAAACCACTGTAGGGTCACGGCCTGGTTTTGGAATCGGGGAGATGTTGGCTTTATGTAGGGTGGGCGGCAACCCAGAAGTCAGCCCAGAATGATTCAACATGCGTAAAAGCAGGGATGATACATTGAAAAATTCTATGCTAAAGCCATCTGGACCAGCTGCCTTATTATTGGGGAAGGAGGTGATTACTTTTTTGATCTCATCCAGACTAATATCAGTATCTAGTACATTAATTGAATCCATAGACAACTTGGATAGATTCAGATTTTCAAAAAATGTTTCCATAGCTTCAAGATCTGGTACGCCCTGTGACTGATAAACATTTGCATAAAAATCTGCAAAACATTTATTGATTTCTTCTGGGTCTGTCAGCAAAGTACCGTCCTTTGACTTGATACAATTTATGGCTCTGGAGGCTTGTGATTGTCTAAGCTGATGGGCTAGTAACCTGTGGGGTTTTTCGCCGAGCTCAAAGTATCTCTGCCTGACTTGTACAAGTAGTTTTGAAACATTTTTGGACATTATAGAATTATACTGATATCGTAAAGCAGTGATCTTAATAAGTAATTCTGGTATATTTTTTGTTCTGTAAGAAGGTTCCAGATTAGCTAACTGATTATCTATTTCAGTTCATCTTTTCTTGCTCTTTTCTTTTCTGCTGCCTCATATAATATTATGTGGCCTCTAAGGACAGCCTTCATGGCCTCCCAAAGGGTGGTATCATCAACACCGCCCGTATCATTGGTGTTTAGATATAGATCTATTTTATCTGAAAGATAGGAACAAAATTCCTTATCTTTTAACAAGGCATTATTTAAGCGCCAGCTGTATTCACCCCTTTTGTGGCTCAATTTAAGATTTAGAGAGACAGGGGCATGATCCGAAATAAGCATATTATGGTAAGTGCAATCGGCTACCGACATTAACAACTTGGAATCTAGCAAGAAATAGTCAATCCTCGAGTAGGATTTGTGCACCGCAGAAAAATCCTTTTTTGTGGGGTAGAGAAGCCTCCAAATATCCACTAGGTTATAGGATTGCATAAGATTATTGAGTGTTTCTCTGTTCTTAAATGAGCTTACTTGGGGGCGCTGTCTAGGACAGAATCTAAAGCGCAACTGAAATCTCCACCTATGATTATGTTAGAATCTGAAAGATTTAGCATGGTATTGAAAAGATTCTGAAAAAAGATTGTTGGGCCCGTACACATTCACCAATGTTATTGGTATGGAGTTTAATGTTCCACTAATTATTAAATATCTGCCCCTTTGGTCAGAGATAGTTTGAGTATGTATAAATGGTATGTTTTTCTTTATCAGGATTGCAACACCTCTTGTTTTTGTGCTAAGGGTCGACTGGTGGACCTGAGATGCCCATGAAGGACAGAGTACTTTCGCTGCTGTTTTGTGTCTTTCCTGGAGAAAACAGATATCAGCTTTGAGTGCATGTAGATGTGCATACACTTTACCTCTTTTCAGTGGACTATTCATCCCCCTTACATTCCAGCTGATTAGTTTAACTTCACCATTGCTGTGTTTATGTGGATCAATTAACATAATGTCTACTGCTTAGAGGAACCTGTTGCATGACCGTGGCAAAACATAAACAATAACCTGAACAGACAGATGTGCCGAGAAAAACCACCCCACGGAACACAAGAACCCGCCCTGGAAGACAGAACAAACCCAGGAGCAGCGCTTCCATATCCCAAATCTAAAGTTAAAGCTTAGACCAGGGGCCTATGTAAGGCCCAGACTAGCAGGATAACTAACCACCTCTCTATACAAGGGAGGCACTTCACTTCACATATGAGCTTCGCCCATGTCCGTTAGCTTTGTCAAGTTTTCACCGGAATCTTCTTCTCCGGGGCCCTTGTCTCTTTCCTTTCCATTTTGTTTATAACGTTACAACTCACTTTTGGCATGTAGAAATAAAAGTTGAATGTCTTTTGGGTGAGGTACAAGGTGAAGTTGAGGTGAAGCTCCCCGAAAACACGTCTACTCCATGTCAAAACAAACCGGAAGCCCCTCTTGCCGCTTTTTTATGTATTCTGACCTGGTTCAGAATGTATAAAAGGCTAGATTACATAGTATTTTGTTGCCTTTTTCCCTATCCAAACCCTGTTAGACATAGTCAGTGGCTATTGAATACCTCTCTTCTTAAAAACAATGAATTTGTATCTTTTATGAGTGGAAAAATGACTCTGGTTCCTTTGGTGTCCACCCTCTGGGAAGCCTTTAAAGCCACCTGTCAGCCTCCCTATCTTGCATAAATTGTTTGAGGAAATTTTAGAATCTGAATGCATGCCCCCATCGATGAACAGAACTGATGTAACTCTTCTGCATGAAACCAGGTAAAGATCTTCTGGATATGGGCAACTATCGCCCTCTCAGTCTGCTGAATTGTGACTATAAGACCAAGTTGGGTTCATACCTGGCCACTTTGCTTCCAATAATCTGCGCACTACAGTACCCATGACCATCATAAATTGTTGCTATGAAAAAGACTTAAGCCAGATGAATGAAATCTGCAAGTTCTAACATATGTATATTGGAACTTTGTTGCAACCACCAACAAATGTCTGAAACATAGTTGATCCAAACAAAGTTACAAAGTTCACCCCATCATTAGCTTTGTGACAGCAGAATTTGAGGCTTGAGGTTTAAGGTGTGCCAAGGTGATGCTGACTCTGTGATTTCTGTGAAGTTTCTTGGTAAATGTTTTGACAGTCCAGCCACCTTAAGATCTCTGCTGGAACACAGAATGACTCTTGTTGAAGTGCTCTTTGGGACATTGACCTTTGACTTATTTCAATGAATCAGATTTATTTCAACATTGTGTCTCACTGTTTACACTGATGAGCCAACCACCAGAGTGCCAAATGCCAACTGCCAGTCTTCTAACACTGAAAAATGAAAAGGTCATTAACCCCACCCACTTTATAAAACACCACTCATATTCAGCCTATCTGACAGCTACCTGCTTCTGTACCATTCTCCTAATGCCACATTCACATACCGTGGGCTGGAAGTAGTGATGGGGAATATTCCTGTAATTATGACTTCCCAAAATGCACATTATCAGACAACTCAAGATGATGAAAGCCATCATCACAACTTACACTGTAATTAACACAATGAATAAATAGCTAGGTTGAGCTGCAGCTGTATGCGACACAGAGTTGGTGGTGTGTAGTGACTGAGGCTGACCTGAGGCACTATAAAACATAAAGCCAACATGATCTCAAAATCATTGAATCTATTGGGCCCTGTCTGTTGCCAGTTTTTAACAGTTCTTTATCTTATGGTTGTGTCCAAGATTACTTTAAAACCTCTTTTAAAAAAGCCTGGGCTGGATCCTACCCCTCCTCAAAACTACAGACCAATCTCAAAACTACACAGTAAAATCAGCAGTGTTAATTTAACACTGAAAGAGTCAATTTTAACACTAAGTCAGTGAACATATGGTCCTAATCTACAGAGTGTAAAAGTAACACTGAACATAGTGTTGAATTTTCAGAGTCAATTCAACTCTGGTAAGAGTTAATATTTTACACTACACCACACTGAGAAGTGTTAATCAAGTTTTACACTATGAAGGAAATAACACCCATAGTGTTATTTACATTTGACACCAAGAGTTTAAGTGTTAATCAGAATTTACTCTTATTAATTCCCTCTTCATGAGTGTTACACATACTTAACACTAAGTGTTAATTAAGAATTTACTCCCAACACAGTGTTGATTTTTAATTGACTCCTGCCAGTGTTAAACATAATTTACTCGTGTATTTACTCCCTATAAGTGTTATTCTTACCCAACATCTTGTTTATTTTCAATGGACTCCTTTTAATAAAATGTACTCTTCAATAGAGTTACTTCTTAGTGTTTTGCAATTTTCTACTTTACCATGTCCAGCTAACACTTAAAACAAGTAAAACTTAAAATGTTTGCAGGGTGAAAAAAACAACAACATTATATCCATGTCTTAATACCAATTTATTAAAAATAAAAACACTGACCCTCAAGGTTTAGTTTACAATTCAAGGTTTTGTGACAAAACCGTGACAGCTCCCTTATCACGTGCTACATAACAATTAATTAAACTTCAATTTCAGTTTAAAAGATGAAAAAAAAAAAAACCCACATTGTTCTTAAAAGACATGGTACATTTAAAATGGTAAAATCTTAACCATTTCTTTTAACACTGAAAAATGTGTTTAAAGTGCATTTCAGAGGATGCACACATCAGAGGATAATTCCAGCCATCTTCAACCTAGAACAAACTTCGCCATCATCTGGAATCTGATTGATTCTAACCAAAATCTTATCAAATGGGCCACTGAGTGAGTTGTGATGCGAGTGTGTGCCTGCCTTCATTTGTGTTGGCCAAGTTCTGAATTTTTTTCCAGTGTTGAGACATGACTTTACAAGGTCTGACTATCTGTTACCTCCATACATTGTACTACTGCTGGAAAAACACCAGCCAACTCAAGTGCCAAAAAATAAAATTCACTTAATGGTAGGGTTACATAAAATGTTGCATCTGTAACCGTTTTAATTCCAAATTGGAATGTAGACAGATTTACTATCCGACTTACGATTTGACACAGATTAGTGGGCTTTCTATTCCACCATGTGTTCAAATTACATTTTTTTTTTTTTTTTTTTAAAAAGGCGAGATTTGCAGATTTTCATCCTCATCTCAAATGATCCACACACTATATCCCTAATGCAGATAGATTGAGATAAGGTTGAATATCTGCAAATCTGTCCTTTAAGAAAAGTGACAGCCCTAGTGGCTGAATTGTGAAGATCTTGGTTGGAATCTATCAGTATGGTGCCAGATGATAGAAAATTGTCTTTAGGTTGAATAACAATAACTATCCTTTTTAACCATCGCTAAAATGCAACAAACCACCCTTAGTAAAATACAACTGACAAAGGCAACTTTCATTAGGGGGATATATATGGAAGCAGGATTACCTCAGCCAGACAACCAACAACTTTTGATTTTGCTAAATGGTGATCAATAAATGACCAACATTTGATTTATTTTGATTTTGTTATCAAATATTCAAGTTGGGTTTTAGAAATTAAATTTCACACAAACAGTCAAATTCCTTGGTTATCTTGCTCCGTCTCATCCTGCTACCTGGATACCCTCCAGTGAAAACATTTGCAAACATCACTACTCCACTTAAGAAATTCATAAAAGGTCCATGTGAAAAATCGTCAACATTGCTTTAACACTAAAAACACTGGTCAATGCTGCATTAGATGGCAATATGGAACTATAAAAAGGGAGGAATCTGTTGGTCCGTATGCCATTTGAACATCTAGTGGTTTGAAGTAGAGCAAGTCTTGAACATCGAACACCTTAAATGCCTGGAATGGCTTAAACAAAATTTTAAATGCATGGTAATGTTCATCAAAACAAATGGTTTCTACACCCGAGCCAGTAAGTATAACTTGCTCATCTTTCACAATAATAGTCCTGATCTTACAAAATACTGGCATCTCATCAGCTACCTCAACACATACTATTAGGTCAGGGCGATATTCAGTGCCATGGTGCTTTACCCACTTCACCGACAGAACATTAGTAGATATTGCAGTGTTTAGTTTGGCAGCAATCTCAGGACCTTCTTTCAATTCTCTAAGCTGCGCCATCTTTCCTGGACCAATAGTTAAGCTGCTCTGGCTGAAAGATTCCCAATACAAGGCCATGTATCTTTGGTGCTTTTTGGCCAATGTCTTTGTGATATTTTTGAAACTCTTCAGTTGGGTCTTGAAAAAGTTATGCTTTGCCTCGTAACGCATACACCACATGTGCAGAATTGGTCCAATATTCCTCGAGGATAATGCATCATGAAATGATGCTTAAGCAAGAGATTTCTAGCAGGAAACAGACGCTTAAAAAGCTGATGATGCTCACCAATAATGTGTTTAATATGGTCATACCATTCGTTAGGACTGGAGAAAAGACAATATTCACTATCTGCAGAAGCAACATTAAAAGATGCCAGTACTCATCGTCTCTCTGCACTAGATCACCAAATATCAATGGCATGTTGCGCAATAAACACCAGGACTGTATGGCATTCAGGCCCAAATCATTACTTCCATCAAATAACTTTACTGCAGGGGGACGATTTCTCCTTTCAGTGTAAGGATAGTTAAATGACTGTATTCTACCAGCCAGTTCTTTAGCAGTTAAGAAGTTCTCCTGCACATACTCCAATACTAGTTTTACCTCAAACTGTGCAACTCCTTCTAAAATGTCATGCATGATAGACAGAAAAATTATCAGCTGTGTTGAAATAGTTCTCCATTTCTGTTCAAAAAACACGTTTCTTGTTTATTCAGAATTCAATGAAGTAAAAGGGTTTTCAAGTTTTTCAAAACTTTGTTCAATTTTAGCTTTCGTACTAGTATCCTGAAAAGATAAACATTTCAAAGCTGCATCTTTAGCTTGACTCTGTACCTCCAGTACTACTTCTTCCATGGATGATACAAAACTATTTAAAGTAGACTGGCCTACACCAGCAACCTGAAGCTGTGCAATAGCAGATGCACACATATCACAAGTACTCATGTTGGATACTGGCAGGACTTGAGAGCTACTGGCTGCTTCTTCAAAATCTTGTGAATGAGCATTATCTGCAACACCATCACTGTCTACAATATCATCAGTTTTGACTTCATGCTCAATTTGCTCGGCATGTTTTGTGTTTAAATGTTTCCTGAAGCCCGAAAAGGTACCAAAAACGTGACAACATCCTGCCTGAGCACATTTCAGGCGAAGTGATTTACCAGGACAGAAACCATGAATCAGTCTCATATGCCTCACAAGCATGTTGGTACTCACAAAATGAGTCTGGCAAACAAAACAAATCACACCCATGGTATCAAATAAGACTGGGTGAAATGAGAAAATCACTCACAATACCCCTCCGGCAACAAAAAAAACAAAACAAAAACACCACCACCATTGCGTTGATAGATAAGCGGCAAATATGTTGCTCACCCTGCATGTCAACATATGCATTAACTAGTGTAGCAGTCTAGCCCTAACCTCGGCAACACGTGGGCTCTCCTGGACTTTGCCGATATCTATCTTGTATACAGTTGTCTGTATGAAGGTGTACATGTTGTGGAGCATCTGATTGTAAATGGTACCAAATACAAAGTGTGCCTTAAAGAGTTCATCGAAAGCTCCAAGAGAACTGGTTGACTTGCATGGTATGACCTGCTTGTCCAGAACGATGAAGAACTCATGGATTGTGCTCCTCTTCATCCCAACGGCAAGTAGATAGGGTTGAGTAGTGCTGTTGATGGCATCAACATGTTCCTGGATGCTTGTTCCAATCTGAGGATAAAAGAATGAGTAAAAGTTAAACAATGAAAATCACAGATTAAAATGGTTTAAATCTCACTGGTTCAAAATCTTATTATTACTTAAGGTATATAAAAAAAGTTTTTCAGTATCTATCCATTTAACCAATTTTGCAGTAAAATATTTTTACACAAGAATCGATTTCATACACAGATGAGGCAAAAACATTGGGTTTCCTTCCTACTTTCTGTCCACTCGGGTTGTCTCAAAAAGAAAAAAAACACTTGACATCCGTATAAGCTACAATACAAATACAAACCTTCTTTAACACCACAAGATGCTTCTCAGCCTGGGATGCAGACACCTTGCCTGGTCTTTTCCGGCCACGGGCTGAAGGAGGAATCAGGTGGAGGAGGATAATGGAAGAAAGATCACTGTCCCATCCTGTACACAGAAACAGAAGAGCTAAAAGTTATATTGGTACTATAATCTTACAATTTAAAAACATAATTCCTTTAAAGCTACAGCTGAACCAAGCTAGGGAATTTAAACAGGAAAAATTCAAAGCCCTAGAGGAAGTAAATCAAACTACCAGAGGCAAGAGTGTCATCATCATGAAACTACTTCTCAATCACAAAAACAGTAGCCTTTAATGCTTCATATGATTAAGTCATGCTCATACATAAATCTCTATGGTTTTATATTACTACAATAAGTTTGGAATTTGATATTGGTTGGAGTTGAATTGTCCAGACTGTAGATAGAATCAGGTACAGCAACACAAGGAAAGATGGCGAGAGGGCACCAAATGTGTAGGATAGTGGAGACAGTTATACTTGTTATTTCATCTTTCCCAATAGGGGACAAAAGTGTTGCCGTTAACATTAATTTATATTTGTATAGCCTAATGCATATTTTTCTGTAAAATACTCAATTACCAGGCCTTTGACGTCTTTGAAGCGTGGAAATTCTGTCAAGACATCTGAGGATTTCTCTTCGTAGAGGACCATATTGCAACGATATTCGAATGTCATCTTCTGCTCGATAGCAGCCTCATCAGAGGAATGCTTCATGAAGGACCTGGCCTCCCTGCATTGCTCTTCACTCAGGGCCATCACAGGACTAAATGCAGCATCTCTTCTAGCTGTCGGCCCTCCACCAGTCAGCTGACCTGATGACCTTCTGCTCTCTGATGAAGCACTTTTCCTCTGGATGGTTTTGAGCCTCCATGCCAAGTAACCACTGCCACTTTCACCATCATAGAAATGTTCCTTCAAAGTTTTAACAGGATCATTAGTTATGAAAACAGCAGCAGTTGGTTAAAATTATGAAGTTGGATAAATGCAATACAGGATAACTTGTGTGATCTAAATGTTTTGGACACTGGAATATTTGGAAATAGCAATTCACTATTTTCATAGTATGCATCAGGTCTCTAAAGTGCAACCATTTTAGTCTGCGATCTAATTTTAAGTTGTGCAACCCGTAAATTAAACTTGGGCGCACTGGTGTTATCAAATTTACTTGCGTTGGTGGCCTTTTCTTCTTTATTTCTTCAGTATGGCCTAAAGTAGGAATAATTTGCTCTCAACAGTCTAATAACAAGAACACTTAAAAAGGCTTACATATCCATTTTTGGAATATGGATCCATCAGGTAAGGGAACAGGGCAACTATGCCTCAAGCATACATCTCTCTCACATGCCGTGGCGGTGCCGTCCTGACAAAAGCAAAGTAAATAGGTCTATTCATTTCAATGCTTACAATAAGTTTCAGAGCAATGAGAATTAAAGAATGGCACTTAATAAATATTGATGTTTTCCCCACGAGCATGGAAGAAATGTCTTGTCACATGTCAAATGTCACAAGCATGGAAGAAAAGTTCTGCTTGAAAAAAAAGACATCCGAATTGCCCATGAGTTTCAGTCATATCTGCAGCGAGGATGTTAACCATCTGTCGCCGTGAGGAGTCAGTCAGACCTTTCGTCCGGTTGTATTCCTTGACAATACGGTCTCCACCTGGTTTCTCGGTCAGTGCTGATTCAACCAACTGTGAAACACAAAAAATAAACAATATTGAACAATTGACAGTTAATACACCCAAAAAAATATAACAATCAAAAATGTGTGCAATCCCCAAAGGAAGCTGTCACAACAAACACATTTTACACATCAATTTACATGTCTGGCATCTTTATCCCCCTTCTGCCGTTTTCTGGAAGGGCTGTAATCCAGGATGACTGTATCATCAGAGCTGCAGGCTGAAAGTTCCAGCGCTGAATTGGTTAGGACATCAGGCAGTGGACTGGCGGATGAAGTTGTTCCCTGGGAACCTAAGTGCAGTTCAGGAGAAAGAGGGAGAAGAGAAAAAATAAGCAAATAAACACCTAACATTTGTCATTTTTTTTCACAATCTAAAAGTGTAAAAAGTGTCTTAGTCAACATTCCATGGACTATGCTGAAAGAAATGGGAATCAAGAGAGAATAAGTTTACCGTTGTCAAATCTGATAGTAAATACACCAGCGTTGGGTAGCTGTGCTACTTCTTGAAATACGTCTGCATCCACCTCAGTTCCTGTCTCATCATAAACTCTGATGCCTTCACTGACAGGTGGGATGGAGAACTTCATGAAAGCTTAGGGAAAAAACACAGAGTCATTCTATATGAAATGCTCAAGATTAACAAAGGGTATACCCTCGAAACGCCCTCAGTTATACCTTTTGACCATGCCACTGATCTGGTCACACTGTCTGGCCTACCAACTTTCAAAAAAACAGTGATCCCTAGATACCACACCAGTTAGGTGGGAAACAAAACTCAACTAAGCCGACCAACAAAAGTCAGCCCTTGATTGCTGTGACCTCTGGAGATGCCCAAAAGGTAGCTTGCCAGAAAGTGAGAGATTATTTTCAAACGGTAGAACAATCGTCAATCACAAAAGTCATGAACTGACACATCCACTTTCCTTTTGTATTTACAATGGCGTGTTACTGATGGCTTACCAGAATTCAGGAATTCATCCAGGCTTGGTTCACTGATCTTGACATATTTCTGTTCGGTATCGATCTTTGTTTTAATCAACATGATGGTATCTGTAAAAACATTAAAACTGAATCTGTATTATGACCTACAACACAAAGCTACTCTGACAGTAGCATCAGCTCCTTCTGGCATGTTACAGTAGACGGGGAAATGGTATTGGTCGAGTCGGGCTTTAAAAATCCCTATCAGAATTAGTCTAATTTCAAATTTAAAGCCACTAGGCTTTGTGGAGTCCGAGATGTGCAAGCAGAAACCATTTTGACATGCATGTAAGCAAAGACTAATGTTAATATTAACTTATCTAATATGTTACTTACCATCACTGGACCATAGCACACAATGGACAAATCTGAAAAACAAAGTAGAAAAATAAAAAGGAATAAAAGGAAAATAAAGTCAGCTAGCTTATATCAGGGTATAAACCTGATTAAATACATTGACTTTTTGATTTTTAAGAACTACCACTATGAGTTGCCATTAGCTTCACATACGAAACTAATTCGTTAAGGCACGTTTTCGTTACATCTTCTAGTTAGTGTTAATCCTTGCAGGACCGCCCGCGCGCGGTCACAGATAACTAGTCAAGCTAACGTTAGCTAGTTTAGCCAACTCCCCACACATGCAGTCTTTGCCGTTTTACTGGAATCTACGGACGTTACAAAGAATACAACAAAATCACCCCTACACATTGACAACGTTAATGTTACCTCCTGCCAACATTAGTCTAGTTTGCCATTAGCTAGTTAGCGTTAATTAGCTTAATGTTGCTCGTACATTTAAGCTAGCCATCAACTCAGTCCCGTTAGCCCTTTGGATTTCGGTATTTTAAGAC
>SEMN01001436.1:0-55544 GCA_005408345.1 Macquaria australasica | reverse complement strand
ACAGTTTGGATGTGATCGATCAGAAACAGATGAAATCTGTCTCACTTTCTGTCGGTTCCGCTTTGTCCGCTCACTCACAGCTGGAACACACCGACCCGGGTTTGTTCCGTTACTGCAGATGTTGGAGGGTTATCGATAGTTATTATAGATGATCGATCAGTGATCGATGGAGTGATCGGAGGTGTGCTGAAGCAGTTTGTGTGTGAACAGACTGGTGAAGTTGGCGGAGCTCAGAAACGGGAAACACTTTTTTTTCTTTCTGTTCAGATTGAAAACCGGTTTGATGTTTTTATACAGCGGAGTGTGTGTTCAGTGTGTGTTCAGTGTGTGTTCACTGTGTGCCTGTACATACTGACTTGTGTGTGTTTCGGTGTGTTTGAGTGTGTGTCCGTTAGCAGCAGCGTGGCCGCTTTGTCCTGTAGGAGGAAACGAGCGGGGGGAGGGGAGACTGTGTGTGTGTGTGTGTGTGTGTGTGTTCATACAGGAAGTGTGGGTCAGGAGTGAAGGTGGATGTTTGACCTCTGACCTCTGGTCTGACTGTAAACTGTTTAAAGTTTAAAGGCTGTAAAATGTTTTAGATTAAAAATGTGTGAAGGCTGCTGACAGACAGTGTGGGGGGGTGCAGTTAGTCTCAGATCACATAGAGGACTCTTCTGGGGCCCAGCTCATCTCCATTTCTTCTTCTTCTCTGATCTCTTCCTCTCTTCTGTCTGATATCTCCAGGATCCATATCTTCTCTTGTCTTGTTATTTGTGTTTGTTGTTCATGCCCAGCAGAAATGAAGACAGAAGTGTTTTAAAATGAAAACGTGAAAAGGTTTGAGTCTGTTAGACACAGGCAAATATAGATATGTCTGAAATCTGAATTCACTGCTCACTGTTGAGTGTCTGTTATTCAGGAAGTAGTGACTGAGTGTGAACTGTTTTTGATTTCAACAGATAGCTGACAGCCAATCAGAAAACAGGATTGTCTGTTACCGTGGTGATGAGTTAACATTATTAAACAGACCCAGCAGCAGTTAGTTAGTTATTAACCAGGAAACTGAAGGTAGAGATCATTTAAATATGGAGACAACAGCACATTTGATATTGTTTGGAGAGAACTTGTTCACACGGTCCTGAAGACGTTCACAGTGTTCACATAAAAGATAGAACCCCTGCCTACTTTCTCACCTCCACACAGCTGACCAATCACTGAGTGAGGTGGGTGTGAGGTCAGAGTATCTGTTTCAGAAAGTTACAGAAATGGTCGGACACAGCCCCCCCAATCAGAAAGGTGTGGGGAGTTCCGTTGAAGTAATGTCGGCCTGGTGACAGTCTGTTGACTATCTGGTGTCAGTCTGGTCTCAGTTTGGTGACAGTCTGGTAACAGTTTGGTGTCAGTCTGGTCTCAGTTTGGTGACAGTTTGGTCTCAGTTTGGTGACAGTCTGTTGACAGTCTGTTGACTATCTGGTGTCAGTCTGGTGACAGTTTGGTGTCAGTCTGGTCTCAGTTTGGTGTCAGTTTGGTCTCAGTCTGGTCTCAGTCTGGTGACAGTTTGGTCTCAGTCTGGTGACAGTTTGGTGACAGTCTGGTGACAGTTTGGTGTCAGTCTGGTCTCAGTTTGGTGTCAGTTTGGTCTCAGTCTGGTCTCAGTCTGGTGACAGTCTGGTGACAGTTTGGTGTCAGTTTGGTCTCAGTCTGGTGACAGTTTGGTCTCAGTCTGGTGACAGTTTGGTGTCAGGCTGGAGTCAGTTTGGTGACAGTCTGGTAACAGTTTGGTGTCAGTCTGGTCTCAGTTTGGTGTCAGTCTGGTCTCAGTTTGGTGACAGTTTGGTCTCAGGCTGGAGTCAGTTTGGTGACAGTCTGGTAACAGTTTGGTGTCAGGCTGGAGTCAGTTTGGTGACAGTCTGGTAACAGTTTGGTGTCAGTCTGGTCTCAGTTTGGTGTCAGTCTGGTCTCAGTTTGGTGACAGTTTGGTCTCAGGCTGGAGTCAGTTTGGTGTCAGTCTGGTAACAGTTTGGTGTCAGTCTGGTCTCAGTTTGGTGACAGTTTGGTCTCAGTTTGGTGACAGTTTGGTATTCAGGTGATTCTTCATGCTGCAATGAACTGTGATCTACTGTTTGTAGTTGTGGTGCTGTTAAACTGTGTTGCGTTATACTGAGATGTGTTTCTGTTATTTAGTCTATCCTCGATATAAATTGGGTGGACAAAATAATAGAAACACTTAATGAAACATATGAAACAATATAATTTAACAAAAGTATTCTACAGTTGAATCAACACATTTCAACACATACTGAACATCACCTTCATGAAGGAGGATTCATCACAGGACTGTTGGATTAGACTTTAGCTGGGTGGACCTAATAAACTGGAAACAGAGTTTATATATATATATTCATACACACAGTGTATGTCAAGTTTTGAAGTCTGAAATTCAACATGTGGTGTTTTCTGCTGTTCAGTAACAGTAGACATTGAGTGCACTAGCATCTTGATTCTAACAGCATCCTGGTTTCTGTCTGAGTCCTCTAGGTAACATCTCCAGGTGTCTGAAACAGGATCTGATCTTTTCATGTGCAAAACATACCCAGGATACTAGTGCGCATATATACGCACTTTGTGTGTCACAACTGGATAGATGATGTCACCTGATGATGTCACTACGTCCAGTTGAACAAAAACATGACAGTTTGTTGTTTTGTTGTTTGTTTTTTTACTGTAAAACACGTGAAACATCACAGATCAAGATTCAGTTTTTGTTTAATTTAATTTCAACAGTCTGACAGTAAATATCAGTCTGTTGGTGTGTTTGGAGGTTTGGTACGCAGTGAGGTCACACGGGTCAGTCACATGACTCCGAGAGATGAATGAAGAGTTTCAGCTGCACTCAGATCAGTTACCTGTTACCTGTTTCTCACCTGAATCTGAGTCTTTATTTTCCCTGCGACTCTACTGGTTTCAGTTTCAGTGTCTTTTCTCTGCCCCCCCCCCCGCCTCTCTGTCTCATGACCCCCTTCACACAGAGGTCTCTTTATTTCTCTCCATCACTGAGTTCTTTATTTATTGATCAGCTGACTGTCACCAGATCATTAAACTTGTTTTAGACCATTTAGAAACTCAATCTGTGACAGTTTACTGATCAATACTGAGACTCAAATTGTGATTATATTTTAGAAACTACAGTTCAGACTGATAATAACTTCTACATGAACAGACTCAGATAATAAACCAGACCAGAGAAATACTCTTCAGACCAGAGCTACAGCTAACAATTAACTAACAATCTGTCTGACTAAAAATCCATCACAAGTTTTTAAAGTCCTTGTTGACAAAGAGAAAACACAAAGAGATTGAGTTCATTGTGGTATAAAACATAGATTCATTTATTTATGGAAAACACATCCAACCATTAGTGAGAATCATTAACATCCATCAGCGACCATGTTGTCTGACATAAAGTCCAGCAGGAAGTGATGTTAGATGTGACAACACAACCGATGTTCATCAAATGAAACCAGGTTTTTATTTTGGTTGTCAGACACACACACACACACACACATGCACACACACACTCACACACACACACACACACACACACTTCCTCTTCCTGCTCCTCCCAGTTCAGAGCAGAAGTTAATGTGAAAAACAGTCAGAACAGAAAGGAGAAGTTCAGAGACAGTTACAGACAGACAGACAGAAAAAGATATATATATATTTTTTTATTAATGAACTTTATTGAAACAAGTATAGCAAGGGAAAAACATCTTGTAAATAAATATGACAGGAGGACTGGTGTTTTCTGTTTAACAGCTGTTTGTTTTTTACATTCAGCTTGAGATTAAATATGTTGTTTAATTCAGAGAATCAGCTCAGAAAAACTTTCTGCTGTAAATTTTGATTTATGAATATAAAGTTTGGTCAAATTAACGAATGAATGAGATAAAACTGAGGGCGAGACTTCCCGTCAGAGTCAGTGAATACAAACAAAACAGATGTCCAGAGTCGTGTGAACTGATGTTTTGTATGCTGAGCTCCTTCAGATTCATGTCTTTCTTCAGTTAACATGTTTGATATTTGGCGTCAGTGACCGATGATGTCACTTGTGTGTCACCAAAAGAAGACGTACCTGTAAATAACCAGCTGTACCTGAAGTTAGCTTCAGTTCACTCAGCTCCAGTTCCTTCTGTAGGCTCTGCAGTCCGACACGCCTCCACCCAGGACCGCACCAAACTCTCAGCTTTGTTCCTCCTTTTCTGGCCTTTTCAGCACAAATGTCACTGTATGTAAACAAGCTGCTGGTTGGCGTCCATGTTTGTTTTGGTACAAGAACACGTGACAGCTGGTGTTTTGCGGGGTTGTCTACCTCCAGTGGTCTGGTGGTTACTGACCAGTGGTTCAGTGTGTCGTCTGGCGGATTCACTCAGTCCTCAGGTTTATGCTCCTTCCTGACCGTCAAAGATTAAGATATCTTTATGTTGGTTAGTCTCCAAACTTCAGTAATGGAGGACAAAATGTACAGTCCTCATTCTGTATAAAAATCTATTCTAAAGTTTATCTGAAGTCTGAGTTACACAAACCAAGCACTTGTGTTTGTCTTTTCACTGCATTGTTCATGGAAACGAAAGAGGAAGTTTTATACTGAGAAGTCTATAACTTTAAAAGTTCTTCACATGAACAGTCAGACAGCTGAAGTCTCAGATATACTGTAGAACAAAGACTGAGGATCTGTGTCCAGTCTGTTAAAATGATAATTAGTGAATTAATTTATTTGTTAAAAAAGTTACTATGAGCTGATGTATCATTATCAGATTATTGAAACTCCCAGATATCGATAGCTGAGTTATACTGTATATAACTGAGTTATATATAACTCAGCTCCCAGATGAAAACAGTTTGACTCGTCTGTTTCTCGCTCTGAAGCTGTGCCTCGATTTGCGTCCTTCAAGGCGTGGCCTTCGAAGTGAGTGTTGTTAAATGAGACAGAGTGAATTGAGACACAGCTTATGGTTGTGATGTCGGCTGTGTCCACTTCCTGTTCATGATGTCTGTGTGAGATCGTCATCATCATCACTCATGTTTGTACCCAACATTTTATTATTATTACTTTATTGACTTTAAAGTAAAGAGTTTATGTTAACAACAGCTGCTTCATAATGTGTCTGGATCATTAACTGATGTTATACAAACACACATATAGTATACAACGTGAAGTGCTGGTTGATGGTTAACTAACATTATCAGTTACTGACTGTCTTTAAAGGCTCTGATTGGCTGCCATGTGTTCATGTTGTTGTTATTGGTCAGACAGGTGCGACCAGGGGAGAGTCGATGATTTGAATGTTTCTTCAGGTTAAAGTTCAGTTTGTTTTCAGATAAGTGTCTCCTGTTGTTGGATTTATAGTCATGATAGCAGCTCGATGGTCAACTGTGCTTTTATTGTGTGGTGAAGTAGAAAACAGTCATGATTTATTTCAGATGTTTATTGAATGTGACACAGAAACTCTCCTGGTAATCGAACCATCATACAGGTTCATGTCCTGACTACCAGTTGTTTTTGACTGATCAGGTTTGTTCTGTCTCTAAATACTACATTACCCATGAGCCTCAGCCGTCATTCAAAATGCTTTGTTGTTACAGCTGAGAACAACATGTGACCATGGTTACTAAATTCAATCACATTTGAACCAGAATGAGTGAACTGATTAGCAGATTGTTTTCAGTTTTCTCAACAGTGCCACCTTTAGCTTCCACCCATCATTAGCGGAGCAGCTAACAGCATGTGAAGTTCTGTGATTGGATGTTTCTTGCCAAAATGCACCTTGGGACTTGTAGTTAACTTCTACCTCGAAGATTTTATATCCAGTTTAAATATTTTGTTCTTCAACAGTTTCATGTTGATCCAAACTGTGAGTCACTAATATTGTCTATAAGAAAATGGACTTTTACTGCAGGAACTCTTCCCATTTCCCAAATCGTCTTGGACTGAAGGATTTCAAAAAAACTTCATGAAGACTGACGTCACTACAGACACTCAATAAATGACTGAACAGTGTTGCTGTCAGAGGTCAGAGGTCATCCTGCTGACGGGGCTGATGGTCCCTGTAGTTTCTATCTGGACTACAGCTCCCATGAGGCCGTGCTGCTGCTGCTGCTGCTGCTGTTGTGTCCTGGAGCAGAGTGTCTGTCTGTTTGGAGTCTGACCTTCATCTGTAATATATAACAGCAGCAGCGTGCACCTGAGCAAGGCATCTGAGACAGCCAATCATATCGGAGCTTCAGTCTGATGTTAGTCAGCTTCTGTTTTACATCATCAAACTCATCAGAAAAAAACATAATTTAACCTGAAACATCAGAGTACTAAGCTAACAGAGCTCAGCGGGGTGGCGGCTCACCTTCAGCCCCGTGGAGGCAGAAACACTCAGTCTTTAGCGGCTTCTGGTCGGCCCTCTGTCAGCCCTCTGTCTACCCTCTGTTGGACCCTGGTTGGCCCTCTGTCGGCCCCTGGTCAGCCCTCTGTCTACCCTCTGTCGGCCTCTGGTCGACCCTCTGTTGGCCCCTGGTCAGCCCTTTGTCGGCCCTCTGTCGGCCCCTGGTCAGCCCTCTGTCGGCCTCTGGTCGACCCTCTGTTGGCCCCTGGTCAGCCCTTTGTCGGCCCTCTGTCGGCCCCTGGTCAGTCCTCTGTCTACCCTCTGTCGGCCTCTGGTCGACCCTCTGTTGGCCCCTGGTCAGCCCTTTGTCGGCCCTCTGTCTACCCTCTGTCAGCCCCTGGTCGGCCCTCTGTTGGCCCTCTGTCGGCCCTCTGTTGGCCCCTGGTCAGCCCTCTGTCTACCCTCTGTCGGCCCCTGGTCGGCCCTCTGTCAGCCCTCTGTCTACCCTCTGCTGGACCCTGGTTGGCCCTCTGTAGAGCCCCTGGTCAGCCCATCTGTCTCTACCCTCTGTTGCGGCCTGATTTGCGACCCTCTGTTGGCCCCTGGTCTGCCCTTTGTCGGCCCTCTGTCGGCCCCTGGTCAGCCCTCTGTCGGCCTCTGGTCGACCCTCTGTTGGCCCCTGGTCAGCCCTTTGTCGGCCCTCTGTCGGCCCCTGGTCAGTCCTCTGTCTACCCTCTGTCGGCCTCTGGTCGACCCTCTGTTGGCCCCTGGTCAGCCCTTTGTCGGCCCTCTGTCTACCCTCTGTCAGCCCCTGGTCAGCCCTCTGTTGGCCCTCTGTCGGCCCTCTGTTGGCCCCTGGTCAGCCCTCTGTCTACCCTCTGTCGGCCCCTGGTCGGCCCTCTGTCAGCCCTCTGTCTACCCTCTGCTGGACCCTGGTTGGCCCTCTGTCAGCCCCTGGTCAGCCCTCTGTCAGCCTCTGGTCAGCCCATGGTCAGCTCTCTGTCTACCCTCTGTTGGCCCCTGGTCGGCCCTCTGTTGGTCCTCTGTCGGCCCCTGGTCGGCCCTCTGTTGGCCCCTGGTCGGCCCTCTGTCAGCCCCTGGTCAGCCCTCTGTCTACCCTCTGTCGGACCCTGGTCGGCCCTTTGTCGGCCCTTAGTCGGCCCCTGGTCAGCCCCTGTACAGACCTCTGTCTACCCTCTGTCTGTCCCTGGTCGGCCCTCTGTCGGGCCTCTGTCAGCCCCTGGTCGGCCCTCTGTCAGCCCTCTGTCTACCCTGTGTTGGACCCTGGTGGGCCCTCTGTTGCACCCTGGTTGGCCCTCTATTGGCCCCTGGTTGGCCCTCTGTTGGCCCCTGGTCGGCCCTCTGTCTGCCCTCTGTCGGTTGTGAGTGTCACAGAGAGTTTCAGTCTGATTATCAGGAGTTTAAAAGTGTCTAAAAGAATTGATCAGTTGTCATATAAAAAATAACTGACCTGTCTGTCTGTGTGTCTGTCTGGTCAGAAAAAAGAGAAGGAGCGTCTGAAGGAGCGAGAGAAGGAGGCGCGAGAGAGGGAGGCCAGGTACAGCAACGGTCACCTGTTCACCTCCCTGACTGTGTCCTCCACAACCCTGTGCTCCTCCTGCAACAGAAGCATCACAGCCAAGGAGGCGCTCAGCTGCCCAGGTAAGATTTATACAAAATATATATATATATATATATATATATATATATATATATATATATATATATACAATGTTTATATACAACATATATACAACATATACACACAACATTTATATACAACGTTTATATACAACATATACATACATCATATATATATACAACATTTATAGCATTCATATATATAACATTTATTTAAACAGTGAATATATACTGAATAAATCAGCACTTCTTGCTGCTGCTTCACAATAAAAGCCTTTTTGTGGTTGCACATGTGATGCTTTTAATATGAAACAGCAGCAGAAAGATTATTGACCAGCTGATTGACTCGTCATTGTTAACTAGTTGTTTTTAGACTGTTTGCCACACACATCCAGTCTCACACACATCCTGTCTCACACCATTAAACATCCAACATGATGCAAATAAATAAAACATTTTAAAACAAGTTCAAACATTTTTTTATCTCCAGATCAGAGTCCTGCTCTCGTCTGTAAACCTGTCTGCTGCTCACCTTCACAACACATATAAACAGGATGTTAATGCGCGAATAAGAACAATACTAATAAAAAACATCAACAATAATATTATTATTATTAATAATAATAACAATAATGATAATAATGCATAATTTGATTCTGAGGTTTTCACATTATAAACTGTAAATGTTTCTATAAATCAACAACATGGAACGTGTGTGTGTGTGTTTGTCTGTGTGTGTGTAAAACAGATGGTTTGTTAATCCTCCTCCTTCACAATGAACAGATGTACCTCTTCAGATTAAAACACTCATACACACACACACACATACACACACAGAGCTGACATCATTTTAACAGCGTTAACTCTCCCGTGTGAACACAACAGACAGACTCTGATACCGCGTGTGCGTGCAGACAGTCTGCAGATTATTTTTACTTCTTCTCTCTCAGCTGATTTCTTTTCAGCAGGAATATGGACTTGAGATTTCTTGAGGTTTCAAAGAATGTCAAAGGACGTTCTTGGGATCATGGAGAAGGTTCTGCAGATCCTTTAAGAGCTTCCAGGGGTTCTAATAGCCTCCTTCTGTCTCATGTTGGTTTTAGCAGCATGAACGTTACCTGGTCTGTGATGTACAGGTGTACTCCAGCACACTCTGACATCACTGCTGGGTGTGGCTACAGGTGTCACGTTCGCTCACTGTTTCAACGTGTTTCCAATGATGTTTGTGAAAAAGAAGAAACCTGTTGATTGAAGGAAACATCCAAACTTTAAACTGAGCTACAGGGACAGGCCTCACCTGGACAGGTGTACATCACAGAGTCATGAACCAGCTGTGGTTCACCTGATGTTTCCTAGCAACAGAATTACACGTCACTAAAGTCTTTACTAGCTGAGACATTTCTGACGTTTGAATGGTGCAACCTGACTTAATTCAATTCAATTCAATTCAGTTTTATTTATATAGCGCCATATCATAACAAAGTTATCTCAGGACACTTTTTCGAGTAGAGCAAGTCTAGACCGACTCTTTATATTTACAGAGACCCAACAGTTCCCTCCATGAGCAAGCACTATGCGACAGTGGCAAGGAAAAACTCCCTTTTAACAGGTAGAAACCTCGAGCAGAACCAGGCTCTGGGTGGGCGGTCATCTGCCTCGACCGGTTGGGTTGAAGGGGGGGTGGGGGGAGAGAGAGCAGGAGGAAAGAGAACATACAGCAGCACAATACAGTTCCACATAGGGATGTAAAGTAATAGCTGTGGCAATGGCATTGATGTTAACACCAACAGAAACAACACCAAGAGCAACACCACACAACTACGGGAAGAAGTTGAATTAATAACAAGCATTGATGGGATATGAGGGCGTACAGATGGAGAGGAAGAGGAGGAGAGAGGAGCTCAGTGCATCATAGGAAGTCCCCCGGCAGTCTAGGCCTATAGCAGCATAACTAAGGGGTGGCTCAGGGGTCACCTGAGTCAGCCCTACTATAAGCTTTATCAAAGAGGAAAGTCTTAAGCCTACTCTTAAATGTGAGGAGGTTGTCCGCCTCCCGTACACAAACTGGGATCTGGTTCCACAGGAGAGGAGCTTGATAGCTGAAGGCTCTGGCTCCCATTCTACTTTTAGAGACTCTAGGAACCACAAGGAACCCTGCATTCTGGGAGCGCAGTGCTCTAGTGGGGTAATAGGGTACTATGAGCTCTTTATGATATGATGGTGCCTGACCATTTAGGGCTTTGAAGGTGAGGAGAAGGATTTTAAATTCTATTCTGGATTTTACAGGGAGCCAGTGTAGAGAAGCTAATATTGGAGAAATATGATCTTTTTTTCTGGTTCTTGTCAGTAAACGTGCCGCAGCATTCTGGATCAGCTGGAGAGTCTTAAGGGACTTATTGGGGCAGCCTGATAGTAGAGAGTTGCAATAATCCAGCCTAGATGTAACAAATGCATGGACTAGTTTTTCTGCATCCTTTTGAGACAGGATGTGCCTGATTTTGCAATGTTACGTAAATGAAAAAAGGCAGTTCTTGAAGTTTGTTTTATGTGGGAGTTAAAAGACATATCCTGATCAAAGGTAACTCCGAGATTCCTTACGGTGTCGCTGGAGGCCAGGGCAATCCCATCTAGAGAAACTATATCTTTAGATAATGTGTTTCGAAGGTGTTCGGGGCCAAGTACAATAACTTCGGTTTTGTCTGAGTTTAACATGAGAAAATTGCAGGTCATCCAGGTTTTTATGTCCTTAAGGCATGCTTGAAGTTTAGCTAATTGATTGGTTTCATCTGGCTTGATCGATAAATATAATTGGGTATCATCTGCATACCAATGAGAATTTATGGAGTGCTTCCTAATATTGCCTAAAGGAAGCATATATAAGGTGAATAGAATTGGTCCAAGCACAGAACCTTGTGGAACTCCGTGACTAACTTTGGCGTGCATAGAGGATTCATCATTAACGTGTACAAACTGATATCGATCTGATAAATAGGATTTAAACCAGCTTAGTGCAGTACCTTTAATTCCAATTAAATGTTCTAGTCTCTGTAATAGAATGTGATGGTCAATGGTATCGAATGCAGCACTAAGATCTAGTAAGACAAGTACAGATTTACAAGTCCTTTGTCTGATGCAATTAGAAGGTCATTTGTAACTTTCACCAGTGCTGTCTCAGTGCTATGATGCACTCTAAATCCTGACTGAAAATCCTCAAACAGCTTGTTGTTGTGTAGAAAGTCACACAACTGATTGGCGACTGCTTTCTCAAGGACCTAAGAGAGAAAAGGAGGGTTAGATATAGGTCTATAATTTGACAAAATCCCTGGATCAAGAGTGGGCTTTTTAAGAAGAGGCTTAATTACAGCTACTTTAAAGGACTGTGGCACATAGCCTTTTAATAAGGACAGATTGATCATATCTAGTAAATAAGTGCTAACTAAGGGTAAAATTTCTTTAAGCAGCCTAGTTGGGATGGGGTCTAAGAGACACGTTGATGGCTTAGATGAGGAAATCATGGAAGTTAATTGATTAAGGTTGATGGGAGAAAAGCAGTCTAAATGTACAGGTTTTACAGTTGTTTTTAAGGTTCCTGTGTTTGAAGATAAGTCAGTACCAACTGAGGGCAGGAGGTGCTGAATTTTGTCTCTAATATTTAGAATTTTACCATTAAAGAAGCTCATAAAGTGAGCTAACTTGCCAGGCTAAACGTGATTCTTCCAGATTGGTGGAACGCCGTTTCCTTTCAAGTTTTCGCGATGTTTGTTTTAATTTGTGGGTTTGTGGGTTATACCATGGAGCTAACCTCCTCTGTTGTATTATCTTCTTTTTTAGAGGGGCGATAGAGTCGAGTGTTATTCGTAGTGAGCCTGCAGCACTATCAACAAGATGATCAATTTGGGAGGGACTAAAGTTAGCATAGGAGTCATCTGTTATATTGAGACATGGAACTGAATTAAATGCCGATGGAATCACTTCCTCAAATTTAGCTACAGCACTATCAGATAGACATCTAGTGTAGGAATGTTTGCCTAATGGGGTGTAGTCCAGTAATAGGAATTCAAAAGTTAACAGAAAATGGTCTGATAAAAAAGAATTCTGTGGAAAGACTATTAGATGTTCAATTTCAATGCCATAAACAAGAACAAGGTCAAGGGTGTGGTTAAAACAGTGAGTGGGTTTATGTACACTCTGACAGAAGCCAATCGAATCTAATAATGAGATAAACGCAGCACTAAGGCTATCATTTTCTACATCCACATGAATATTAAAATCACCTACAATAATTATTTTATCTGTTTTAAGGACTAAACCTGATAAGAACTCTGAGAATTCAGATAAAAATTCAGAGTACGGTCCAGGAGCTCGGTACACTATAACAAATAGAATTGGCTGTAGTGTTTTCCAGGTTGGGTGTGAAAGTCTCTAACTTAGTGAATCAGTTAGAGACTTTCTGAGGAGCTGCTGAGTAATCTGATTACTGTCCAGCATCTAAAGTTTGACCGAGCGGTCCACATGCTGCTTTCTCTCAAGATGTTTTCTTGCAGGACGTTCGTGCATTTCATTACTCGAGTTTTTGTTTTGCCCGTTTTGTCTTCGTTTCGTTGTTCAGTTTTCTCGCAGGACGTTTGTCTCTGTAGGTTTTGCGCCAGGATGTTTGGTTGTTGAGCCATCAGTTCAATTCAATTCAATTCAGTTTTATTTATATAGCGCCATATCATAACAAAGTTATCTCAGGGCACTTTTTCGAATAGAGCAAGTCTAGACCGACTCTTTATATTTACAGAGACCCAACAGTTCCCACCATGAGCAAGCACTATGCGACAGTGGCAAGGAAAAACTCCCTTTTAACAGGTAGAAACCTCGAGCAGAACCAGGCTCAAGGTGGGCGGTCATCTGCCTCGACCGGTTGGGTTGAAGGGGGAGGGGGGGAGCGGGAGAGAGAGAGCAGGAGGAAAGAGAACATACAGCAGCACAATACAGTTCCACATAGGGATGTAAGGCTATAGATATGGTAATGGCATTGATGTTAACACCAACAGAAACAACACTAAGAGCAACAGTTGTTATTAATTCAACTTCTTCCTGTAGTTGTGTGCTTTCTCTCCTCTCTCTCTCTCTCCCCTTCTGTTGCTTTCTGCAGGTATTTCTGCCTCTGGAGCTGTAGAGTCTGGGTCTGTGGTTGCTGCCGCCTGCTGCCCCCGTGCTCCTGCTCTGCACCCGCTGCTGCTATTGCTGTTGTTGCTGTTGTTATTAGTATTGCTATTATGGTGTTGCTCTTGGTGTTGTTTCCGTTGGTGTTAACATCAATGCCATTACCATATCTATACTGTATTGTGCTGCTGTATGTTCTCTTTCCTCCTGCTCTCTCTCTCCCGCTCCCCCCTTCCCCCTTCAACCCAACCGGTCGAGGCAGATGACCGCCCACCTTGAGCCTGGTTCTGCTCGAGGTTTCTACCTGTTAAAAGGGAGTTTTCCTTGCCACTGTCGCATAGTGCTTGCTCATGGTGGGAACTGTTGGGTCTCTGTAAATATAAAGAGTCGGTCTAGACTTGCTCTATTCGAAAAAGTGCCCTGAGATAACTTTGTTATGATATGGCGCTATATAAATAAAACTGAACTGAATTGAACTGAACACTATAATAGCAATACTAATAACAAGAGCAACAACAGCAATAGCAGCAGTGGGTGCAGAGCAGGAGCATGGGGGCAGCAGGCGGCCGCAACCACAGACCCAGACTCCACAGCTCCGGAGGCAGAAACACCTGCAGTTCACTCTTCAGCTCTTCTGAAACGTCACAGCAGGCCGATCGTTCACTGTCCTCAATGAACCAATCACGTCCTCCTTGATGTTTTATATCAGGATCCATTCATCTCACTTTATCAATATGATGTTTTACTCTAAAGAGCAGAATCCTGAAAGAATTGTTCCATCTGATTTATTGATACAAACTGATCTACAGCAGAATTATTGATCTGATTCTGTGTATCGATACAGTATCATAACTACAGATAAGCTGATCAATAAATCTCTGTACAACTGGATTAAACAATATGAGTAACGTGTCTGACCAGCTACCTGTCTGTCTGTCTGTCTGTCTCTCAGCCTGTAATGTCACCATCCACAACCGCTGCAGAGACAGTCTGGCCAGCTGTGCCAAGATGAAACAGAGGGTAAGACCTGTCTAACTGTCTTTACTGATTGTCTGTCTGTCTGTCTGTACTGACGACCTGTCTCATTACCCATCTGTCTCTCTCTAACAGCAACAGAAGCTGTCGATGGTGAGAAACAGTTCAGCTTTGCAGAACGTCGCCCTGCGCACCAAAAGTGAGTCAACATGTCTGTCGCTCTACCTGTCTGTCAGTCTGTTTATCTATGACAATGAAAGACACCATCCAGCTGCATTGTGGGAAATGTAGGGTCCAGTGTTTTTGTACTAAAAATTAGAATGTGTCCCTTCTGTTTGTAATCTGTCTCTCAGAAGAGACACTAGTGGTATTTGTTGGTCTAAAACAGATTTATGATCAATCAGATCCTTCATCAAATATCAGTGTTTGTTTTTAAAAGGTGCAGAAGAAGAACTTTTCTTTTTCGGTTTCTCTTCAGTAGTTTTATCACGACGGGTGTTTGATTTCTTCTTCTCTGTTTCTTCAGCTCCGATGATGAAGGAGCGTCCCAGCTCGGCCATCTATCCCTCAGACAGCCTTCGTCAGTCGCTGCTTGGGTCTAGACGGGTTCGCTCCGGCCTCTCGCTCGCCAAGAGCGTCTCCACCAATAACATCGCAGGGTGAGACTGAGCAGACACCTGACTGGTTGTTGAATGTAAAAGATGTTTAGCTGAAGGAGCTTGTTGTTGTCTCGGTTTCTACTCTGACGCAGCTCAGTCCGACAACACGATGCACGGCAACCTCAGTAACAAACTGAGCTGCGGCAGCTTTATGAAGGGAGACGTTTATGACACAGCTGTTGTGTGACTACACAGTACTGACGTGTTCGTATATATATGGTCAGCTCCAGAAGTAATTGGACCGTGGCTCTGTACGCCACCACAGTGGATTCCAAATGAAACTATTAGTGTGTGCTTTCAGTGCAGTTTAGCTTTAATTTGAGGGTATTTACATCTAAATTGGATGAACGGTGTAGGAATTACAGACATTTATATTTGTAGTCCAGCCTTTTTAGGTACCAAAAGTAATTGGACAATTGGCTGTTCAGCTGTTCCTCCAACAGGTGTGTTATTCCATCGTTGATTCTAAGTGTGGCATCTTTATTTGGAATCTGTATCAGTCACGATGACGATGTCAGTTAAGAAGGCTGAAAAATCAGAAACAACCAATCTTAGAAATAGCAGAAACATTAGGTTTGTCCGATTCAACTGTTTGGTATAGTGTAATGAGTAATACCAAACGATAGACCTGGTAGACCCTGGAGGACCACTGTGATGGATGACCATGGATGATGAAAAACCATTTTAAACTGTCAGCCACATCAAGAAGGTGGGCATACCTATGTCATCCAAAACCACGATGAGGACAAGACAAGACAAAACACCAGAATACCTGCAGAGGGTTTACTACAAGATGCAAACCTCTTATTAAACTGAAGAACTGAAATGCCAGGTTACAATTTGCCAACAATTACTTAAAAAACCTGCAGAGTCCTGGAATAAGATCTTGTTCTGCAGTAGAGGCCTGGCAGACCATCACCAGGGAAGAAACCCAGTGTCTAGATGTCTCTGGGTTCCAGACTTCAGGCAGTCATTGACTGCATAGGATTTGCAACCAAGTACTAAACATGATGACTTTATTTAATATTATATTAATGGCACTTTTGGTACCCTGAAATGTCGGGTCTTTGTATAAAAATGGTTGTAATTCTTGCACGGTTCACCCAATACCGCCGTCAGTACCCTTAAACATTGTGTCACTGTCCAAATACTGTCTGAGAGAAGTCTGTCTGTCTCTCCACCTGTCTGTGTCTCCTCAGTGTGAGCGAGGACTCTGTGGGTCTCAGGAGGATTCTGTCTCAGTCCACTGAGTCTTTGAACTTCAGGAGCAGGACTTTGTCCATGGAGTCTCTGACTGATGACGGTCTGTTAATCACTTTTATATCATCTCTTTATGATGTATTAATAATGTCTCTGCTGCTCAGCGTCATCAGCCCTTTGACCTCATTATTAGACAATATTTTATATCAGTGTAGTTTTTATTTGAGTTAATTAAATTAAAAAGCAGATTCTGGATCAGTTAATGGTCACAATGATCAAAAGTATAATTGCTTCATATTTTAGTTGACTGGGTTAATTAAATATTAATTTGATGATGTCACTCAGTCATCCAACCAGCAGGAGGAGGTGCAGGCTGATCTGAAACCAGCTGACGGGATTCTTTTACAACCGTGATGAAGATAATCAATCAAATAATCAAAAACAACAAGAAAATTAAGGTAATATGTGTGTGTCTGTGTGTTGTGTTGCAGGTGAGTGGTGGTGGAGCCCCCTGCTGGAGGAGCTGCAGGTGGAGGGCAGCTGTGTTCAAGCCGACAGCTGGAGTCTCGTCGTGGAACCAAACTTCCTGCAGACGCTTCATAAAGACCTCATCAAACAGCAGGATGTTATCTACGGTATACATACATATATATATATATATATATATATATATATATATATATATATATATATTTAATGAATAAACAGCAGGACATCATGTACACTGTGTTTTAGCACCTCTGTGGGCAGAGTCTCCCATCTATCGTCATGGAGACATCTTGTGTTTCTGTTTCCATGACAACTGCATCAGGATAAACCACTTTCTTGTCCGTCTCTCAGAGTTGATACAGACAGAGTTCCACCATGTGAGGACGTTGCGGATCATGGAGGGGGTGTACCGGCGGGGGATGCTGGAGGAGGTGATGCTGGAGGCGGGCGTGGTTCACACCATCTTCCCCTGTCTGGACCAGCTGCTGGAGTGGCACTCCAGCTTCCTGTCAGAGCTGCTGAACAGGAGGAAGGAGGGTCTGATGGAGGGCAGCTCCACCAACTTCACCGTCCGCAGGATCGGAGAGCTGCTGCTCAGACAGGTACGGCAGCACAGGTGATCTCCGTGTGTGGACTCACTGAGGTTATTAATGTTCAGGGACGACGTCACACAGGATCAGGGTTTCATGAAGGTCAAGATTCAACCTGTCAGAGATTGAGTCAACAGGATCTCTGAAATCAGCTGTTTGAGCTGAGAAATCCAGATTCTCCACATCTGATAAACTGAAGTCAACGTTTAACTTAACTTTCTGTTTATCTGTGAAATTCAGCAGAAAAGAAAACATTTCTGCCCTCTGACTGTTTGGTAACTGAAATAGAGTTCAGCTTTACACCTATTGAAACAGCCTGAAGGAGTCACTGTGTGTGGAAGGAAACAGCTCCACCTGCTGGACACTTTAAATCATTAAGAGATAAGCCTTTAAGATAAGCCTTTATTGTCCCACAGCGGGGAAATTTTTAACTGGTACTAGTTTCTCCCAGTTAAACACATTTCCTGCAGACGGCTGTCACTCATCACAGCGTCACTGCCACAAAAATGACACCTGGTGGCCATTCAGTGAACTGCAGTCAGCATCCTGTTGCATCCTGGGTATCGGCCAAAACAGTAACATTACAAGACTGAACGTGATTTCCAATCAAATTTAGAATAATGTTACTATCTGTACACAACTGATCTGAAATAATGTGTATGTGCGTGCGTGTGCGTGTGTAGTTTTCAGGGCAGTCTGCAGATGACATGAAGAAACTTTACTCTGAGTTCTGCAGTCGACACCCGAAAGCTGTTAAACTCTACAAAGAAGTTTTAACTCGAGACCGAAGACTGCAGCAATTCATCAGGGTGAGGACCTGGACCAGATCCAGGACCTGGACCAGATCCAGGACTTAAACTTTATTAACTTTATTACCAGGATCTGGATCTGACTAGACCCAGTTTAGACTGCTTTAGACCTGTCTCAGTGGTTTTAGACCAGGTTTCTATGGGTTTTAGACCTTTATTCAGGTTTGCTTTGGTTAACACAGCTTTTGACTAGACTTTTACTAGACCCTAGCCCTGTTTTACCTGTTTAGACTAGACTAGACCTGGTGTAGATCGAATGGAAACTGTGGTTACCCTGGTTTGGATCAAATTTAAACCTTTAAATTTATCTGATCTGGTTTAGACCTGTTTTAATTTTAATTAGACCTGTTTCAGCCTTTTTTTTAGACCCAGTTTCAAACCTGGTTTTCCTGGTTTAGGTCTGTTAAATCTGAATTAGACATAGTTTGCCTGTGGCTGTATTTGAAACCGTCTGCTACATACCACAGATGAACACAGTAGTCTCATAGTAGTATGCAGGATTAAACTGGTTTAAACTGGTTCATACTAGTTTAACTGGTTTAAACCCATTTAGGCCTGGTCTAAACTGCTTGTAAACTTGTTTAAAGCGATTTAAACTGATTTAAACTGGTTTACATTAGATTAGATTAGATTCAACTTTATTGTCATTGTGCAGAGTACAGGTACAAAGCTAATGAAATGTAGTTGGCTTCTAACCAGAAGTGCAAAAATATAGTATAATGTAGACCTTGTATTTTGGTGTTGATGTTGACTCTGTCTTTCTCCATCCCATAATGCTCAGCGTGCCTGTCGTGGTCCTCTGCTACGTCGTCATGGCGTCCAGGAGTGCATCCTGCTGGTGACACAGCGAATCACAAAGTACCCCGTCCTCATCCAACGAATCCTTGACAACACCAAAGGTAACCTATGACCTCTGACCCTTAATAACATGTGACCTTTAATAACTTCTGACCCCTGACCTCAGATGTTACTATATCCCTGTGACCTTCTGCAGGCAGAGAGGAGGAGGCCCAGGCGTTGAGCCAGGCACTGCTCCTCCTGAAAGAGCTGATCAGCTCAGTGGACAAGGAGGTGCTGGAACTGGACCGAACCAGAAGGCTGCAGGAGATCCAGGCCCGTCTGGACCCCCGGGCCCAGGCGGAGGTCCGGGGAGGAGGAGTGTTCAGAGGAGGAGAGCTGCTGAGGAGGAGGCTCCTCCACGAGGGGACGCTTCTCTGGAAGGTTCAGGGATCCAGGATGAAAGGTACAGGAGGCTGATGCTGTATCACCTGTTTACCTGCTGTGATGTCACACCTAGCTATGTGGGCAGAGCTTGCACCTGCTGACCAGCCTCTGTGTGTTTGTCTCCAGATGTGCAGGTGCTGCTGATGTCAGACATCTTGGTTTTCCTTCAGGAGAAAGATCAGAAGTTCACTTTTGCATCACTGGTGAGTCACACCTGGTAACAGCTGTACCTCCTCATGTCCCTTCTCCTGTTCTCTCTATCCATCCATCTTTCTTGGTAAATGGTAAGGCGACTGCACTTGTATAGCGCTTTTCTACCATAATGGACAAAGCGCTTTACAATTGTCCTCTCATTCACACACACACTCACACAACAATGGTGATGGAGCTGCCATGCAAGCTGCTGGCAAGGCTGCTTTCAGACAGAATCAGGCATTGTGGCGATTAGCGCAGGGTTGTGTGGCAGTGTGGGAGTGTCTGAATACTAACCAGCTATCCCAGCTTGAAGAGTGATACAACACCAAACGACTGCATGGCGATTAACGTCTGTGTACTCCCTCGTGGCTGGGTTGAACATACCAGAGATTAGTGGATGACCTGCTTTACCTCCTGATCCACAGCCGCCCCATTCATCCATTTTTGACCACTTATTCGGGTCCAGGTCATGGTGGCAGCAGGGTAAACAAAGTAGCCCAGACATCTTTCTCTCAGCCACCTTCCAGCTCCTTCTTGAGGGTCTCGAGGTGTTCCCAGGTCTGATGGGATATATAATCCCTCCATCATCCAGGAGGCAGGATCCAATCAGTGGCACCTGATTCACCTACAAAAGGCCCTTCCTCCACCTCCCTCACTCTTTCTCTCAGCCAGCAAAGTCTCCCACACCACTTTGTTAATACTTTGTTTTCTTTTATTTACTTAATAAACTTAACATTTGGTTTATCCAACTTTGTTTCTTCCTTCATGTTGCTTCCCTGAGCCAGGGCCGTAACACCCCTCCAGGATGCTAGCAAGAGTAAACAGCTGATCAGAAGCTTTCCCAGGGAGGCTGAGCAGTGTGATGCCCTGATAGGGTTGGGGTAAGCTCAACCTTGTGTCCTCTTTTTGAATCACCACTCCGATCTGCCAGTCCACAGGAACTGTCCCCAACCTCCATGAGACACTGAAGAATCAACCAAGACAGCTTAACCATGTGCAGAGCTTTCAGCATCTCAGGGTAGATCTCATCCACACCTGGTGACAATGCAGAGCTTTTTAATTACCTCAGTGACCTCTGTCAAAGAAATGAACAGGGCTTCTCCCGAGTCTTCCAGCTCTGCCTCCTCTGTCAGTTGGGTTCAGGAGTTCTTCAAAGTGTTCCTTCCACCATCTGACATTATCTTCAGTCCAGGTCAGCAGTTCTCCTTCTTGCTTATAACCATCTGTCCTGCCTCACCCTCCTGGGTCGTCTGACAGTTTGTCAGAACCACTTCAAGTTTCTTTGTTCTTCCCCACATGAGTGTTGAAGTCCCCCAGCAGAACTATGAGATCCATAGGTGGCATGAACTCAGGTCTCGATCCAGTCAGAAGGCCAAATACTCTCCGGATACTGTTTGTCTGTATACCTGTCTATTCACCGTCTGTTTACCTGATTACCTGACCACATACCTTTCTGTTCATCTGTCTCTCTGTCTCAGGACAAGTCTCCAGTGGTCTCTCTGAATAACCTGATTGTCAGAGACATAGCCAATCAGGAGCGAGGGATGTACCTGATCAGTGCCTCCACCCCTCCAGAGATGTATGAGCTGTACGCTTCGTCCAAAGACGACCGCAGGACGTGGATGAGCCGCATCCAGCAGACTGCTTTTAGGTCAGTACTGCAGTACTGCATGGTACCTCTCAGTACTGCACAGTACTCTGTAGGGGTGCAACTGTGGTGTTGTGATGACAGTCATTCAGTCTGTCCAACACTTTGGTCCTTAGTGAGATGCATGTTTCTGAATTTCTGGTCAGGTTAATGATCTGCTTCCTGCTCTCCAGAGGATGGACCCTTCAGATCTTAATAACTCCATGATCTTTCCTCTAGCTCCCCCTTCAGGATAAACTTTACATGTTTAGCGTCACTACTGGTAAGACAGTCAGAATAGATGAATCATAAGGATGTTGTTTGTTCAGGTTGTGGCTGTAATGAACTCTGTAGCTTCCAGAGGGGCGCTAGCAGGACTTCAGACTGGTAGACCAGTTTAAACTGATACTGGGTCCTGTTTTTAGGAGACAGTTGGTCTTTACATAACTCTGAGGATGCTTGACTCTGCCCTGGTCCTGAACCACCAGTCTGGTTTAGACCATTTTGGGGGGCAGTGATAGTGAAGAGATGACAGGAAACAATGAGAGATAGACATGCACCACATGTGGATTTGAACCAGGGACCATAGCAGTTCATGGTCTGCATCTTAACCCCTAAACCACAATGGTGTCCTGGTTTAGTGCTTTGAGCCTGATTCAGATCTGGTTTGTCCTGAAGCCATGTCAGTTAGTCAGATAGTACAGTATAGTACTGTATATAGTACAGTATAGTATTGTATGTAGTACTCAGTTCTTCACAGTATCATGTGATTTGTCTGCAGCTGTCCGTCCAGAGACGAGTTTCCTCTCATTGAGACTGAAGACAAAGCTTTACTGCGCAGACTCAGAGGTACACCTCCTTCACCTACACCTCCTGATACTTCACCTCCTGTTTCTTAACCTTTCCTGTCATGAATATTTCACTATTAAAAATAAAATCACTTCTGTTTCACATCTAATTCAACATTTGTCCTCCTTCTCTCCTCCTCCTCCCCAGCTGACATCCAGCAGAAGGACAGGGAAGTGCTGGAGCTCCTGCAGGAGCGAGTTACTCTGTTTTCTGACCTTGTGGAAGCGACAGGAAGAGGAGGAGCAGAAGAAGAAGGAGGTGTGGAGCTCAGCACCTCCTCCTCCTCTTGCAGGAACCTGTTCAGAGCCGACACTCCTCACGCTCCTCTGGCCGAGCCGCTCCTCACCTCCTCCATCACTGAAGGTGAGTTTTTATATTAATTTTTTATGTGAAATAAAACAACAGAATCCAACTGAACTGAATCTCATTGTATTTTCAGTGGACAAACTGACTGAGCTGCTGCTGAACTCCAACATCCAGAAGTCCATTGTAACCAACAGCAACCAGGAGCTCAGCAGTGAGTCACTGTCATCTGTTGAAACCTGTAACCTGATGAAAGTTAGATGAAGAAAAACTAAATCTGTCCTCTGAGTATCAAAGAGAATTTCCGTGCTTGATTGATTTTGTCTGTAAAATTTCAGAAAGTGAAAAATGCCTGTTATAATTTTTGTTTTGTTGGACCAACAGTTCAAAACCCAGAAATATTCAGTTTGAAAAAAATCATCACATTTGAGACGACTAGCAAATATTTGGCATTTTTGCTTTCACAAATAACTGAAACAATTATTGAATTATCAAAACAGTTGCAGATTGATTATCTGTTGATCAGCTAATTGTTGCAGCTGAACTGTTTTCAGACAGGAAGTGACATCACCTGAATTTTACAACCGGACCGTTTGTGTTTACCAATTGTACAGGCAGGTAGTGGTTATGGTTAGAATTAGGGAATGTACTGTATGTCAGCCGTAGATTGTATATAAAGATGGACAACATGACAGCTCCCCACAAATAAAATGTTCCCAGAGATAGTTTCTGTCATTTTAGGTAGTTCTTATCATGCTGATGTTTGTTCAAGTGTTCATCTTTCTGATCAGTTTGGTTTTAATTAGTTATTTGATGCTATAAAAAGGGGGTGTGACGTCATGATTGACAACTGTGAGTGTGCACACTATTGGTTCAGGCGGGTGTATAGGCGGAAACTCGATACCGCGGTTCCACCGTGGATCACTACTGCACAGACTCTGGCTCCAAATGCGCAAGATGGCAGCTCCTGTATCCGGCGTATTATGGCTTCATTTTTTACAATGGGCGGAAGAGGAGACACATCATCCATCTTTATATACAGTCTATGATGTCAACACGTAATGAAACATGACTGTGTGTGTGTGTTTGTGTGTTGACTCTGACTGACCTTTGAACTCAGCAGAAACTTCAGTCTCTCTCATGTTTGCTCTTTACGTTTATGAAGCTGATTCATAAAGATACACAACGTCCCAACAAATTCACGTCTTTCCGTTGACAGCACCTCTGAACTGAACACACAGTCAGCTATTCTCAGCTTTATTCACAGCAGTTAGTGATTCACATGAGACTCAAAACCTCCAGATAAACTTCTTGTAGTCGAATCTTCTTCTTCTCTGTCTGTTTGATCAGTGTGTTCAAACTCTCACTGTCCAGTCTGCTCTGAATGTAACTGTGAGCAACAGACAGCAGCATATTTACCTGTCTGTCTTTATGTCGCTGTCTCACTCTCAGATGGTGACTCTGGTTCTCTGAATGGTTCTTTTGAGTTGAACAGCAGCTCTTCAAAGGTAAATCACCTCATCACCTTTGACCTCTGATCACAATTGATTGATTAAAGGAATGAAGTTATGTTTAATGTTGTTGAACAATACATGTGACTGAATAGCTTGTTACATTTTCATCCTGATTTGACGATGGTGACTGCCCATGTTAGAGTAAACTATCCAAATAAGAGCCCTGCTGAATGTAAAGAGGAGTGAGAAACATTGTCTGATTTTAATGAGTTTATTGGATATTTCTGTCTTATTTTTCTCTCTTAGGACAGAAACGGTAACCAGCTGCAGGAACGAACCCTAAACGAGGTAACAAACACTTCCTGTTGTGATCTGGCTGTGATTTAGTTGTGATTTCCAACTGAAATCCCATTTAGTCCCTCTTTGTAGTGAAAAATAATATCAACATGTTTTTGAAATGTATTGTTAATAGATTTTTTATTATTAAAAGGAAGAAAAAATGTCTTTTGAGAAATATCAGAAATGGCAGCTGGCAGGCTGCCAGAGCGCCGTGTTACACAGTAGCGAACAAGAGAGCATTGGTGTTTGAGAGACGAGACAAAGTAAACAAACTTGCACCGTAGCCCACGTGTCATGGACAGACGGTGTGTTGTTAGTGGTATTGAAAAGAAAGGACCATACCAGCAGCTAACTGGACCCAAGTGGCATTTGCAGGTATGTTTACATGTTGTTTAATGTGCTGCAGCTGAACAGCTAACTAGCCATCTAGCCTGCAATCTGACATTAGCAGTGTACTTTCCCCTGGTGAATGTTTGTTTGGTGACTTGTTCAACAAGCAGTGGACAAGATGTGTGTTCATGTCTGTAAGTTAGCTCAGAAGGAGGCTGTAGCAGGAAACCTAATATGAAAGACTCTGTGGCTCTTGTGTTGTGTAGCAGGATGCTGATTGGCTCTGTGTGACCGTCTGCTCTGCCTATGATACAACACTGATGTTACTGCTTTATGCAAGATTTGATTGGCTGTGTCAAAATAAGGTCTCTACCTAAATAGACAACCTTATGGTATTCTGTCCAATTAATGCAATACTAGGGGGCGCCATCATGAAATGAAAAATTGTGAAATATAAATTTCTCCCTTCTGGTTTCTGATTTTTTTCCTCAGAGAGCAGATATGTATGCTGTTGCAGTCAAAAAATGCTATTTCATTTTATTTGGAAATGAGATGTCCAATCAGAGCAGTTATTAACAGATGACACCTGTTCTCTCCACAGGACGTCCGTCAGCGATTGGTCAGTCTGAGCACGCAGCTTCATGCCCTGCAAGTATGACAACAGGAAGTTATTTACATGTTTATTATTCATGTGATGATGAAGATAATTTATATTGTTATCCTACAGTACATAAAGTGACATATCAGCCTTCTAACTCATTGACTCTGCCTCCAGGCTGCTGTGATTCGTCAGGACTCGATCCTGGAGCTGTCAGTCAGAACAGGCCCAGTCCCCTCCTCTACCCCAAGCTCCAGCTCTGGCCCCCGTCTCAGTCGGTCGATGTCGCGGGACACGGGACTAGATGCCGGTGGGGAGGCGATGCTGCTGCAGCGGCAGGTGGAGCTGCTGCAGGAGGAAGTGACACGGCTGAAGGGGAAGGAGCCAACCAGAGAGGGGGCGGAGCCAGGCAGGAGGAAGAGGAGTAACGGAGAGATCAGTGATGTCATCAAGGGAGAACAGGTGGATCAGGTGTTTTACTAAAGTATAGGTGTCAAAGTGTCTGACTGTCGTTAATAAACCATACCAAGATAAACTAAACCAAAAGGAGCTAATCTAAGATATACTAAACCAAGTTAAACTAAACCAAGACAAACTAAACCAAAATAAACTAATCTAAAATAAGCTAAACAAGGACAAACTGAGGTAAAATGAGCTCAAATAAATGAAACCAAGCCAACATAGGCTAAGCTAAAATAAGCTAACCTAAAGCGTCTGTGTCAGCAGGTGTGCAGGAGGCGTGGCAGCAGGGAACTGGAGCCCCGCCCCCTCGCCCCATTGGCCAGCCAGGATCCAGTGGACCAGTTAGATGGTGTCCAGGAAGGACACGAGGAAGAAGAGGAGGAAGTGACGAGGATCTCTCCTCGCTCTGACAGCCCCAGAGGTCAGTTCAACAGTTCAGCTCATCATTTAACATTTGCTATAGACCTTTGTTGTATCCTTATTAAAGTCATTATTATTATTATTATTATATAATTTAAATAATTGTTATTATAGTATGGTTATTTTATAACGACATTCCATAATAATAATGATGATGTGTCTCAAAATGATAATATATTATTAAAGCATCATTTGACACAACATTATTATGATGGCGGAATGAACTTTTTATTAGTAATAACATGACATTTTTTATTGGTGTAGATCTTTTTGTCATTGCTTTTGTCACCATGGTAACCTGTGACCTCTGACCTCTCAGACCTGCAGGACATCCCAGAGGAGAGCGAGTGTGGAGCTGATCCCAGTTAACGTCACACCTACACCTGACCACCTCAGGGACCTCTGCTGATGTCACCATGATGTCACTGTGATGTCACTGTGGTGTCATAGACGGACAGAGAGCAGGCTGATTCAGTCACTGTCAGACTTTTATAATGATGTCATTTCCTGTTTTCTGAATGTTGCTGTTAGAAGCAGGAATTATGACCCGTTTACATCATCACATCAGCTGGAGCTCCACCCACACGTGCTGGAGTGGGTGGAGCTGTGTATCGGGAGGGTTAGGGTTTAAATAGTTTCACAGGACTGTTTTCAAAGATTAGACACATTAGTGATCACAACACTACATTACCCAGAATACCTTTGGATATTAACAGATGCAGTCACCACCTGCTGTGTTCAGGGGGTGGGGTGGGGGGGTGTTAATCCCTCATAGCCTGACTCATCTGTTTGGAGGTTATAATCTGTTAAACAAACAGCCTCAGTATGAACTGTATTTATATGGTAATATAAGTAAATGTAGTTTAACATTAGAAACATTAGATTATGTAGGATTTTACTATCAGAATAGTCAAATAGACTAAAATTTGTGTTTTTGTCATATGTGAAACCAAAAACCATGTTTTTAAATTTGGGAACAAAGTTTGTCAGCAAGTAGAAACTTGTATGTTTACAGAAATTATGATTTCAGCCCCAAAACAAGTTTTTTAATTCAGTTCTTAAAGTATTGCTACAGAAAGTTTAGTTTGTATCAGCAATAAATACAAATAATCAGCAGATAGAAGCAGATCCGAAGTACATCCACCTGACAGGACGAAGGTGCGGCTACTACAGATTTAGGCAGGGTTGGGGGTCGAGTAAGTGTCGGGGAGGGTGGATTATATATTGTTGAGTAGTAGATCAGTGGTGTTTTAAAAGAAACAGGAAGCAGTTTTCTGTCTGTCTGAAACATAACATCACTGCTGAAGAGCTCCTGTCTGTTAGCATGTTAGCATGTTTCTTTTAGACTTGTATAGAACCTGAACGTATTTTGTCTCACTGGTAGGTTTTAACCAGTCAGCTTGTTGGAGGATGTTTTTATTGAGATGATGAACACGTTGATTCCTCTCTGATGTTATTTTAACCAAAACACTTTATTTACAGCTGGATGGAGAACAGCAGCAGCTTTACGTACAGTCAGTGTAGAAAACATGTTGGAATATTGACAGAAAAGCTCAGTGTGTTTCAGATAAACACCAGGATCAGCTCAGTGGGATCAGCTCAGTGTGTTTCAGATAAACACCAGGATCAGCTCAGTATCATGTTTCAGATAAACACCAGGATCAGCTCAGTGGGATCAGCTCAGTGTGTTTCAGATAAACATCGGGATCAGCTCAGTATCATGTTTCAGATAAACACCAGGATCAGGTCAGTATCATGTTTCAGATAAACACCAGGATCAGCTCAGTATCATGTTTCAGATAAACACCAGGATCAGCTCAGTATCATGTTTCAGATAAACATCAGGATCAGCTCAGTGTGTTTCAGATAAACACCAGGATCAGCTCAGTGGGATCAGCTCAGTGTGTTTCAGATAAACACCAGGATCAGCTCAGTATCATGTTTCAGATAAACACCAGGATCAGCTCAGTGGGATCAGCTCAGTGTGTTTCAGATAAACATCGGGATCAGCTCAGTATCATGTTTCAGATAAACATCAGGATCAGCTCAGTATCATGTTTCAGATAAACACCAGGATCAGGTCAGTATCATGTTTCAGATAAACACCAGGATCAGCTCAGTATCATGTTTCAGATAAACACCAGGATCAGCTCAGTATCATGTTTCAGATAAACATCAGGATCAGCTCAGTGTGTTTCAGATAAACACCAGGATCAGGTCAGTATCATGTTTCAGATAAACATCAGGATCAGCTCAGTATCATGTTTCAGATAAACATCAGGATCAGCTCAGTGTGTTTCAGATAAACACCAGGATCAGCTCGGTGTGGGCTGGAGTTCAGCTCTCAATCAGTTTCAGACACTAAGTGTAAAAAAGTTTAAACTTCAACATTGCTGCAGATTTTCCAAATATTTCATTATGAAATTAAAAACATAAATGAAGAAAACTGAGCCATGGATACAGTCACCATGGACACCGCTCCGTCTCCACTGATTCGATGAATTAAAATCAACGCTGCTACAGAGTGATGATGATGATGATGACGACGAGGGGTGGATCCACGTCTCAGTGTCTCACTGATTTGAAGTTAAACAGTGTGGACATCAAGGACAGCAAAGTAACGAGGAAACAGAGAGACAGCCCGAATGCTGTATCAGAAACGTAAAGAAATATTTATTGATGCAACGCTTCAACCTGAAGCTCTTCATCATCCATGTGAATGAAAAAAAGCTCCAAACAACAAAAATGGCCAACAGTTAAAGATCACATGATACAAAAACACCCATCTTACCAAACAATCTAACATAAAGATTTACTATCCACATCTATAGAAGTCATTGTTCTGAAGTCTACAGGAGATCAATAATACACACGTTAACGTTTCTAAAATACAGAATAAATGAGTACACAGCAGCTGTCTCTTCATAAAATGATAAGGTTACAACATTAGTGTTTTCTTACTCTATGTTTATTAAAAAGTGGATCACAAAAAGTGATCGCTTCAGGTGCTTTTGGGTCATGTGACTTTCTAACTGCAGCTGTTATTTCAGGATTTCACCTGCTCTTTCCAACATTCATCTTCTTGTCTTAAGAGACAGAAATGATCCATTTGTGAGTTTAACAGAAAGAAACTTGTTTTCAGCATGAAAGGTGGTTTGACTTGAATCTGTTTTTCTTTTTTTAAACCATCACGACACAAAATTTGTCTTTGAGTCTCTTTTGACAACATTTATAGACGACAGCTGAACCCTGAGGGCTTTAAAGACTGGTCCAGGACCAGCGCTGAGACGATGCTGAGACGTTTGACAGCAGTCTGAAGTTCAGACTGAACTCAGACTTTAAAACTGATCTGCAGTCAGAAACACAGCAGCTTCATATTTTAATGTAGTTTTAGAAACGTTTGACTAAAAATTAGTGTCTGTAAAAAGATTTGATCAGAAAACTGTAAATGATGTTTGTTGTAAGTTTATTGTTTGTATGTGTGTTCATTATAAATCTAATCAGCTGGAGAAAATGTTGCTGTTTTTATTTCTGGAGATTAAAATCATAAAATACTTCCTGTTGGATCACCTCAACATGTGTTTTTACAACATTCAGGCTTTGTTTTATTGTTACTGACACTTGTAGCATATTATATTATATTATATCATAAAGCATGTTTTATACTGACATTTTATTTCTGTGAGCTGATGTTAAAAACTGAAGGAGACTGATGAGTTTTTACAGTCAGAAAACAACGTTCAAACTTTAGTCAGACCCCCCTCACACACACTCTGGTATTACTACTTTTACTGAAGTAATTGATTTGATAATAAACTCTTATCAACGTCAGTAAATCTCCCATCACACTGTTACCGGATACATTCTGTATTGTGTGAAGGACTTTTACATTTTTTAATGTTTGGAGAACTTTTAATTTGGAAAGGTCATTATCTCTGCGTCACTTCCTGTGGAGGGAATTTAACCCGGAAGAGGGTGTAGTCCGGAGTTGGGAGTTGGCTGGATAAGGAAGCGGCGAAGAGCAGCGGAGCCTAGAACCAGAACCGACAGCAGGACCAGAACACCCAGAACCCGAGACCCGAGTCTGTGTGACGATTCAGACAGACAGCGAGCCGCAGCTTGTCCGTCGTTTCTAAAACTTTATTGAGTTTATAAAGTGACCCAACAGCTCCGCTCAGTTAGCTGCTAACAGCTAGTCCGCTTACAGGGAAGTGACGGTGTCAGGTGAAGTCGGGCTCGAGCCGCAGGTGTGCTTTCTTCAAAGGAGTCAGACAACAGGTAAGAACCACCCAGGTACACCTCAGCTCTGTACTCTGCTAACAGGCTAACAGGCTAACAGGGCGGTGGTCCGCTGTTAGCATCAGGAGCTAACGTGCTAAACCCTGAACAACAACACGTCAGGCTGAGAAACACAAACGGGTCCGAGTCGCCCCGTGCTCCCGGTACACCTGCGAGTCGCCCCGTGCTCCCGGTACACCTGCGAGTCGCCCCGTGCTCCCGGTACACCTGCGAGTCGCCCCGTGCTCCCGGTACACCTGCGAGTCGCCCCGTGCTCCCGGTACACCTGCGAGTCGCCCCGGAGACCGACACCACCGACAAACAGTCCGTCACAAGCTGGTGTGATTATCAGAAAACAAAGTAAAGTCTTTTAGGGTTTTCTGTCATTTAACCGAGAAAACAAATCGGTAATTGAACAAAATATAAACTTAGTTCCTGCAGAGAAAAGTTTCAAACTAATCAATCGTTCGTTGTTTTTTCTTTTAAAGCCTGTTCCTATTTAAACTGTGTGTTTATTATATTAAGTATATATACACACACACACACACACACAGAGTAAACTAAAGTAGCCAATTGATCAATTAGTCAGATTAGTCTGGAGATTAATTGCAGCTATTCTGAATATCCGTTCATTTTTTCAATTTTCAAGTAAAATACCAAAAATCAGTTTTAATGTGACGATCAGATGGTTTTCACAAATGAGAAATGGATTCATCAAGAAAATAATCAGCAGATTATTTACTGTGAATCCTAAATTCATTCAAAAGTACAGTTGATGAGCTGATATCTTTGAACAGTTTAATGTCATTAACTGATAATTCATTTAACCACAAAACTAATTTCTTTAGACGTTTGAACTCTTACACTTTTAGACTGAAACATTTAGTCAGTTCATCTATTTTAATAATCCTACATACACCTTCTCAGTTAGTAAACATGATGTTTTCTGTGGGCGGAGCTTAGGTGGAGGCAGAATCATTCCCTGAACACGTTCGCTAATGCTAGCTAGCAAGTTTAGTTGGCTGAAGAAAATCTGAGTTTCTCTGAAAAGTTTGGTCACTCGAGCTCACATTAACCAACATGGCCGACGCATACAACGATGTCACAGGATCACCTGTAAGGTGGAATGGCCAGACACACGCCTTCTCACTGTTGAAGTTCCCGCTCCTTTTCTACAGTGGTCATTGTAACTATGGCCACTGTAGAAAGGGAGACGATGCTGCATTTGTTGGGGACTATTTTCAGCAGCGAATGAATCCACATTTGGTGCTCTAGTGAGTGTTTGGGACAGCAGGACTGTGTGTGTTCATGGTGATGAAGGAGCATGTCACCAACGTTTCTCCTGCAATAGAAGAAGAAGAAGATGAGTGGAGGACTGAACAGCATCGATGCAGTGAAGAAGAAGATCAAAGTGCTGCAGGAGCAGGCAGAGGAGGCTGAGGAGAGAGCTGAGAGACTGCAGAAGGAGGTGGAGAAGGAGAAGAGGAGCAGAGAGGAGGTACACGCACACATACATTGACGCACCTGGACAGGTGGAGGAGGGTCTGTGCTCCTCCTCAGGTTCTGTCACATGCCATGAATACCTGTTGAGGAATGTGAGCTATGTTGTAGTTGAGGAGTCTGACTGCTCTGTAGTACTCTGGAGTACTGTGCTGTAGTATTTAGGGGTATAATGACCCCCAAAAATCAGGTGTCCGAATTATCCGCAGCTGTTGATTCACATCAACACATTTCATCAATATTTAGGTCAATACACGGATCTGATCAGACTCGTTATCAGCAGATAATCAATACCAAAGGATCAGGACCAAAGCAGCTGGATCAGGAGCACACGGAAATATGGAACACACACAGTATGAATCAGTTTACTACTGCAGTACTACAGTGTACTTCACTGTGTATATCGGTGTGTTAACATCTTTTGTGATAAACTGCAGCAGGAAACATGCAGCCTGTGATAATACAAACACACACACACACACACACACAGGCTGATTCTGATCAGGGATCAGTTTAGTACCTGCCTCTTTACCTGATAGAGGTGAACCTGAGTGTTGGGCTGTCTCCTCCCTGCTGTGTGTCTTGCAGGCGGAGGCGGAGGTGACGGCTCTGGGTCGTCGTCTGCAGCTCAGTGAGGAGAATCTGGACCGAGCTCAAGAGAGACTGACCACCGCCCTCCATAAACTGGACGAGGTGGAGAAGGTTGCCGACGAGAGCGAGAGGTCAGTCGCACCTGACACCTGAATCTGGTAGAATCACTACACAGCTGTCACATCATCTACAGTCCATAGCAGCATGGTTTGATTCCCACTTAAACTTTGAGAAGCCCGTTCAAATGTTGAGCAGGGTTACTTACATACAGTTAGACTGCCTGCCAGGTCTGAGTATCACAGGTTCAGGTCCGAGTATCTTCCCCTCGGTGGACATGTGAGACGTGATGATGATGATGATGAAGGAAGTGTATTAATCAAATGAGGTGTCTTCATTCACTGCAGCTTCAGTTCATGCAGAGATTAAACTTACTCTCCCTCCCTGCCTGTCTGTCTGTCTGTCAGAGGTATGAAGGTGATAGAGAACAGAGCTCTGAAGGACGAGGAGAAGATGGAGCAGCTGGAGGTTCAGCTGAGAGAAGCCAAACAGATCGCTGAGGAGGCCGACCGCAAATATGAAGAGGTCAGGATAACATACAGCGTAGTACACGTACTAGTACACAACATTCATTTCTTTATTATTTATTGTGTTCACTTTGGATCTGCTGATGTTTGTGTAGAAGAAAAGTTTGAATCCTCCAGATGGTTTGTGTGTTTGACATCATTTTAAAATTCAATCAAACCAGTAGAGCGATGACATCACACACAGGCCCCAATCTGTACCAGTCTGAACCCAGTCTGCTTCTTATCTTATACATATAGTTATCTTATATTTATTCTTATAGTTATCTTATATTTATACTTGTACTGATCTTTATACTTAAAACTGTACTTTTAAACCTGCTGAGGGTGTCGGTGAACTAACCCCCCTCTGAGTTTCTCCTCGGGTGTCTAACAGACACAGAATGTCTTCTGCTGTGTGTTTTATAGTTTTGATAACACTGTTCCATTCACAGCGAAGTTCCTGTAAAAGACAAATGAATGAAAAGCTAAAAGCAGTTTTTACACACTGAGTGTATTGTTGGGAAAACTCACCTGTATTAACATCATCTGAGGTTTTAACGTGTTTGACAGGTGGCTCGTAAACTGGTGATGGTGGAAGGAGAACTGGAACGAGCTGAAGACCGAGCCGAGCAGGGCGAGAGGTCTAAAACACACACACACACACACACACACACACCTGTGCATGTCTAACACCTGCTTACGGCATGAAGCTCTGATACTGCAGACAGACAGAAAGACAGAGAGAGAGAGAGAGAGAGACATGTAGATGTGGTTTCAGGTTTATGGTCCAAACTATCACATGAAGACATGAAGGACGTTAAATTTGACCAATCGCAGCCTGACGTTTAATATCTTTAATACAGACAGAAACAACATCACCAGGGGGATCAGACAGACAGACAGGTAGAGACAGACCTACATGTAGCAGACAGGCCTTCAGGGTTTCTTGGAGATCAGGTTTGTGATCCACCTGAGACTCCTGAAGTGACTCAGAGTAAAGGAGGTCAAACTAACACACAGAGTGGGTCTTTAATACTCAGCAGACATGATGACTGTGCATGTGATGTCACAGTGATGATCAGACTGATGACCTCAGTATGATGTCACAGTGATGATCAGACTGATGACCTCAGTATGATGTCACACTGCTTCACTAACGGCGCTCTAAAGACCAGTTCAGACCAAAGATTCACGACGTGACCAAACTGTCTCAGAGCGTTGCAGGCAAAAGTTGCAGCGGTGTGACCCGGCCCGTCTCTGCTCGACTCACTTTGTCCTGTCGCCAGCAGCTGGTTTTAGATCGCTGTTTCATCAATACTAGAAATGCAACTGTAGCAAGTAACTCACTATCACTATCCTCATTCATATTTTAAGATGCTACAAATTATATCCAGCTACAAAAAAACTGGTTTCGGGTTTCAGAGCGTTGCAAGTTTCAACTCGTCTTCTTGCAAATCTTTGGTCTGAACCGGGCCTAATCTTATTGCATCCATCTTTCTCTTCCTGTCTGTTTCCATGGAAACATGATGCTGCTGCTGCATGTCCTGCTACCTGTCTATCCACCTACCTGTCTAACAGTAAGGTTCGGAGGTTGGAGGAGCAGTTGAGGAGTTTCGACCAATCACTGAAGAGCCTGCAGGCATCTGAGGACAAGGTACTGAGGCTCGCCTGACCTCCCGCCTGCTGTCAATCAAACCAGAGGAGCTCCTCCTCCTGACCTCCTGCTGCCTCCCATGACCTCTGACCTCTAGCTGCTGCTTCAGCTCCTCCTCCTGCTGATGCTCTCTGCATGACTTTAATCTGTTGCAAACGCCAAACTACACACGAACACCTAAACTACACAAAGTCACCTAGACTCACCACACCAGGGATTTGTTCCAGAAAGCAGGTTTAACAAACTCTTGAGTTGACCAGTCCTGAGATGGAAACTCGAGTCAGAGTCAGGGTTAAACTGCGTTCAGACAGCGAGCCACTGACGTCCATTGTTTTCAGTGTCAACACAACAGCAAGTAGAGGGAGGGTGTAACCATAGCAACCACAGAAACTACAGTGAGGGAAACCGCAATGACTGAGTTAGGGTTACAACAGTGACTGAGTTTAAGTGATCTGTGTCTGCTTTCTCTTAACTCAGGTTTAACAAACTGAGTTTTCACTAAACCTGTTTTCTGAAACACAATAACACAACGACTTACAACACCTGTTGACACAACCTGTCCTCTGTCTTTGATATGACCTTTGACCTGCAGTAAGTGTCGAGTGTTGGAGGAGGAGCTGAAAACTGTCTTCACTAGTTCAAAGTCTCTGGAGGCCCAGGCTGAGAAGGTAGGAGGAGGAGGAAGGGAGGGAGGAGGAGGTCATTAAAGAACTCTGAGATATCTTAAACAGTAACTTCACTCCTGTTTGTTCACTCAGTCCATTAATGTGTCACTGGTGTTACTGGTTGAATATTTCACCACCCAGCATCACTGATGGGTGTGGTCAGCAGTGTTGCACCTGTAACCAAACCCAAACAGTGATGTCACAGTGTACTGAAACACCCTGAAGTACACTTCTTCATCAATGCAGTAAGGTGAGATGTTAAACCAGCTGCTGTTAAGATGATCTTGAAGTAAAACTGCTCTCAAAGTCATTACATTTCCATACATTTTAATTTATTATTTGAACATACAACAGTTAATCTGACTGTCATCACTGGATGTGTCCCTTTCTGTCTCGGTCTCTGCTGTCGGAGACCATCTGTTTCATGTGTCTGGTGGACATCGACATGCAGACAAACGCAACACACTAAACACAACTGTAAACTCCACTGAAATGTGTCGGCAGGAGAGTGAAACACAGACAGACACATTCAGAGGACATGACAGTTAAACAGTAACTCTAGATGTCTCAGGTGGAGGTTCAGCAGGTTAAAGATACATGAACACTGAACAGATGTTTCGCAACATCTGGTTCACCTCCCACCTGTGGGTCAGAGAGGAGTTCAATAGATATGTGTTAACTAACTGGTTACCTGCAGATCTGAAACCAGAGTTGAAGCTGGTGTGACGGAGGACTGACGCCATCAGAGCTGTCCTCAAACCTGGTTCTCTGATTGGTTGTCTCTCTCCTTTTCAGTACTCTCTGAAGGAAGACAGGTATGAAGAGGAGATCAAGAACCTGAGCAGCAAACTCAAGGAGGTGAGACAGAATGTTGCACAAATATTCATCAAAAGGTTTGCAAAACATTTCTGACCATCAGAAACGTTACTCAACACTCCTGACTTCCTGTTTGTCACTTGTTAACTTCTTCTGTTTCAGGCTGAGACCAGAGCAGAGTTTGCAGAGCGTTCAGTGGCCAAACTGGAGAAAACCATCGACAGCCTGGAAGGTGAGATGGATTCTGTCTGTGTGCAGGATTTGGTTTGTTTATACCGAGTTCAGCAAGTGTCAGGAAAGGAAATAATAATTAGTACTCAGCAATTAATTGTGGTCTTAATTAATAATTAAGTACAGCATTATATTTTTAACATAGTTAAATAGTTATTCAACTTATCGAATCGAGAGCTCGTCTTATCGATTCGAGGGCAGGAGGTCTCAGTAATGTGAAAGCACGATTTAGTAATTCAACAGCAGGATGTTCACATCTGACTTTTTTTGTCTGCTTATTTGTTTTCAGACGCTCTGACTTCAGCCAGAAATGCCAACATGGAGCTGCAGGCAACTCTGAATCAGACCATGGAGGAGCTCAACTCCTGCTGAACCCCCTCCTTCCCCACTGCTCCTCTCCTCACCTCTCACCTCACCTCCCCTCTACCCTTCCTCTACTGCCTGACAGGTGGAAGTCAGGGACTCTGTGGCCAAAACATTCCTATTACTCCCCCTTCCTCCCCTCTCCCCTCTCCCCCTTCTGTCACCTCCTCCCCCTCTTCTGCTGCCCCTAACCCACTGACAGTGCCAACCCCCCCCCCCCAGTATTATGAGAGGGAGGCCAGACGAGGAGCTGCTGGATGTTTTGTTTTGTTTTTTTTGTTTATAAGGGAGTTTAACAGTGACTTACAGCCATTCCCTCGTTAAGAACTATTTAACGACTACTTAACCTCTGAGTGTTTGTTAACGGTTTGTCGTTACTCTGATTAGTTTTCTTTGCCACGTTAATTAATGACTGATTGATTAGAGCCAACGTCTTGTTAGCCAATGATTTATTATTTTTGTTTGAAGGTGGCGTGGTTTAAGGTAGCCAATCGCAGCGAGGCATTCCACTGCCATGTATGGTAGACCAGGGGCCAATCAGAGGCCAGAGATGCATCCCCTGTCTTTTTTTTCTACAGGTGACCTTTGGCATGATGACATGATTGAATAAAGTTTAGAAATGTTTTTACCTGGAAGCTGGTGATGTTATCACTGTGCTGATGTCACAGCTCATTGTAATAAATCATGAAACAAAGTGAGACAGGATTTTATAAAATAAAAGCACCGTCACTGGTATGTAGATCCAAACTGACTCTGTGGTTTTTATTTGCAGACAAAAAATCGTACAGAATTTGAATGTTAAAGCTCAATAATTTATTAATTTAATTTACTGTATAACAATGCATTTTATTTTATGTGCTTTGTACAGGTAACTATCTGTAGCTCTTAATGTAGAAGTATAAAGGATTATAAAATAGAAATACTCAAGTACAGTAAAAGTATCTCAAACTTGTACTGCAGTACTTGAGTAAATGTACGTAGTTACTGTCCACCAGTACTTTGTTTCTGCACAATTGATCGCACAGAGAAAATGGAGGAGCTGCTCACAACGGTTAAAGAAACTGCAGATGCAGGAAGATCTTTGAAAACTACAAAATAAAGCCCTGATTTGCTTCGTAGCCTGCCCCGAATATATAGCTCCTGCAGTGGAAATGGTTTCGCCAAATCTCCACCAGCTGCAGCCATGATGTAAACAGAGCTGCAGACTCGTCTTCAGAGGGTTAGATGTGACATTTATGCTCCTGAGTGCCTTGCCTCTCTTCAGTTCCCCTTCAGTGCTGACAACACTGGCTAACGAATGACCAGCACTCACCAACACAAATGATATGGCTACTAAATTGGCTAGCTAGCTAGCTGGCTACCCTTAGCTTGCTTGCTCGCTAACGTTATCACTAGCAAAATACTGAGTGTCAGTCGGCTAACTTGCCAATTACTTCACCATGATACTAACTTATGTATGATGACGAACGGTGTTGTTTTTAGCTAACAATAACTGATGTAAGACGGGCGGCCAACTAGCCAACTGTAACCTAAGCTAGGCGAAGGTTAGCCAGCTAGCTAGTTAGCGTCACGGAGCCAATGGTCCAAATGAAATATAGGAAGTTTACAGATAGTAACGTTATTTTAAATATGATGTAAATCATGTTCAGTCTGTGATGTCACGGTTTTGGCCGATACCCAGGATGCAACAGGATGCTGACTGCAGTTCACTGAACGGCCACCAGGTGTCATTAATAACAAGGACTTTCTGAAAACTCCACACAGAACCTTGAACATTAATCAGTTATCAATAAGATCATTGATCAGTGATTATCAGCTGCTTCCTCGGCCAGCTTCAGGATCGGCTGCAGCTGCTCTTCTAACGAGGGGGCGTCAGTCTCATTAGTGATGAGCCAATCAAATTCAACCCCACAGTCCAACCCGCACTCTGACTCCGCATCATCCACACCTGAGAGACAGACAGGTAGAGAGACAGACAGGGAGCATTATCTCGTGTGCAGACTTTATTTTTTTGCACCTTGTATTCATCGTATTTAGCTGTGCGTGCTTTTGTAAACTTTTTACAGACAAACAGGGAAACTAAAACTCTGACTCTGGATCATCGATGCCTGAGAGAGACAGACAGGTAGGTAAACAGAAAGATCTTACCTGCAGCGAAGCTCCACCCCCTCTGTTTGCGTGTTTTTTCTGAACTTTGAACTCTGACACTTCGAGTCTGTCGAGGAAACTCTGACCAGAACCACTGCAGGTCTGACAGCCGCCGCGCATCACTCACCACCTGACCAATCAGAGAGATGGTTGCTAGGTGGTTGCTAGGGGGCACTTGATGGTTTTGGGTATTTTGATAAAATGTGACAGAGGCAAAAAAAACTAAGCAGCGGGATGAACGAAGAAGAAGAAGAAGAAGCTGTAACATCAGTGGTGGACAGTGACGTACCCAGACAGGTTGCCGTGCTCCTCTGGTTGCTAAGCGACAGAAGAATCCAGGGTCCTGGCGTCGTCGAGTTTCTCCCCAACGAATCATATCGGCCCGATACTGCTCCTTATAAAGACCAGGACCCAGCAGCTGGTCCAGGTCCAGACTGTGTTCCTGCAAAACCAACAGAACCAGGAAAGGAGATCATATTTCTCCAATATTAGCTTCTCTACACTGGCTCCCTGTAAAATCCTTCTCCTCACCTTCAGAGCCCTAAATGGTCAGGCACCATCATATCTTAAAGAGCTCATAGTACCCTATTACCCCACTAGAGCACTGCGCTCCCAGAATGCAGGGTTCCTTGTGGTTCCTAGAGTCTTTAAAAGTAGAATGGGAGCCAGAGCCTTCAGCTATCAAGCTCCTCTCCTGTGGAACCAGATCCCAGTTTGTGTACGGGAGGCGGACAACCTCCTCACATTTAAGAGTAGGCTTAAGACTTTCCTCTTTGATAAAGCTTATAGTAGGGCTGACTCAGGTGACCTCTGAGCCCCCCCTTAGTTATGCTGCTATAGGCCTAGACTGCCGGGGGACTTCCCATGATGCACTGAGCTCCTTTCTCCTCCTCTTCCTCTCCATCTGTACGCCCTCATATCCCATCAATGCTTGTTATTAATTCAACTTCTTCCCGTAGTTGTTCTCTCCCTCTCTCTCTCCTCTCTCTCCTCCCTCTCCCTCCCTCTCTCTCCCTCCCTCTCCCTCTGTCTCTCTCTGTCTCCCTCTCTCTCCTCCCTCTCCCTCTCTCTCTCCCTCTCTCTCCTCCCTCTCCCTCTCTCTCTCTCTCCTCCCTCTCTCTCTCTCCCTCTCTGTCTCTCTCCCTCTCTCTCCTCCCTCTCTCTCTCTCCCTCTCTGTCTCCCTCTCCCTCTCTCTCTCCTCTCCTCTCTCTCCTCCTCTCTCTCTCTGTGTCTCTCCTCTCTCTCCTCCCTCCTCTATATAATAATAAAAATATATAATGTCACATAATAAATAAAATAAAATAAAAAATAAAATAAAAATAATAAAATAGATTATTAATGTCTTGATGTAAAATAATGTGTAAATGTAAATAATATGTGTAAATATTAAATGCATAATAAAATAATGTCATGTGTGCATGTAATAATAATAATAGAAGCAGGTGTGTGTAAAATAATGTGTAAATAATGTAATAAATATGGGTGTAATAAAAATAATGAAAATAATGTCATATGTAAAATAAATAATGTAATAGTAAAATAATGTGTAAATATGTATTAAGTAAAATATTAAGTAAATAAAAATATAAAATAAATAAAAATAAATAATAAATGTCATGTGCATGTGTAAATAAAATGTAAGTAAATGTAAAATGCATAATGAAAATAGATTATTAATAATGGGTGTGCATCATGTCATGTCATGTGTAAAAAATATTAAATGCATGTGTGTGTCATGTGTAAATAAATAATGCATCGTAAAATGTGTCCTCCCTCTCCCTCTCCCTCCTCTCTCCTCCCTCTCCCTCCCTCTCTCTCTCCTCTCTCCTCCCTCTCCCTCCCTCTCTCTCTCCTCTCTCCTCCCTCTCTCTCTCCTCTCTCTCCCTCCCCCTCCCTCCCCCTCCCTCTCTCCCAGCAGTAACTGGTGACGTGTTGTGTGTCAGCAGGTGCTGGTCTCACCTGAGCAAACTGCTGTTTGAGAGGTCCCGACAGACGCAGGACGCAGCAAACATCAGATCCTAAACTACAGAAGAAGAAAGAGGTGAGAACGACCCCCGGACCCCGGACCAGTTGCTGATCCGGTCCGACCATCAGCGCCTCACCACAGTTTACACACTGACTCAAGTCCATCACTGTTGTTTTTATTATTAATTATTAGTTATAATCAACTGATGCAACATAATATTGAACTTTTATGAATCCAGCCTGATTCACAGAACAGCAAACTAATAATCACTAATCAATTAAATATTAACAGTTGTTATCTGGATGTAGCCTGGTTACCGGTCGTGGATCAGGTCCGTCACATAATCTTTTCCGGACTTCCGTTTCCCACTAAAGACCAGAACCAGTTTGGGTTCAGAGACTCGATCCTCCATCTGTCTTCAACAATCACCTATAGATACCAGCTGCTGATCAATCAGCTGCTGGTTTCTATCCGTTCCGCGTTCCAACTGTCGGACCACACCGGGCCGGTACCGTAACTGTCAGAGCAAACAGGAAGCACTTCAAAATAAAACTACTATCAGACTAATTTTACAAACACAGCAGGGTTCATCTGTCAATAATCGATATACAACTGATTGGATATCGATCATGTGACGTGTGAAGTTTGTTTGTGGAGAGAATTCAAAAATAACTTTTCTAAAGTAACAACATTTTAGACACATTACGGTAACACGTGATCATCGTCACATTCTGGACTGAACCACCACAGCTGGGGGGGGTGGACCCTCTCTGTATTAATATATATATGTATATATGTATATATATGTGTGTATATATATATATATATACATACATATATATATCCATGACCCCCTGACTGGGAGAGTGGCTCCAGCAGATTCCAGAAGAGCGCAGTCCTAGGAGCAGCTAAGATGCCCTGCAGGACCCAGAGGGAGGAACAGGGATTCTTATTTTTACTGTATATAGTTAGATAGATTTGTGAGGCACAAACTGATAATTGATGTCATTATTTTTAATATATGAATATATTTTAATTTAGTTAGTGACGTCACATGAACATATAAAAGTAAACAGTTTCACAGCTTTACTTCAGATACTTTTAATATTTAATATAATGAATTTTAATTTTACATCCAGTAGTGATTTCGATAAACAATAAAGAGTTAATCAACTTAACCGAAGGTCCACTTACTAGCTTTTTACAGAGCTTTCAACCACATCTAGGTAGTTAAAATATGTGTAAGTGGGCCTTGAGGATTTTGCTTCTCTTTTATTATAAGTATTTGTATTTTAAAAAATACAGCTGTGAACTTCATTTCCCATGAGTACTTGCATGAAAAAGACCAGGTGTTCTGTATTAGATGCTTTTATAGATTTTCTTCTGTCAAACATTTAATAATAACATTTAATTATATAATCTAATATTTTAGAGTGAATTTAAACTGAAGACAACCTGTACACTTTTATCACCACCACCCCCCTTCTCCATGTTGGTATGATCCGGGTCAAAGGTCACCAGGTCTTGAACAAGATGGCGGCTGCTGTGTTTTGGAGAAAAGCGAAACTTTTCAGATCCGTGAGGACGGTGAGCTGTGACGTCACAGAGGAGCTACAAAAACAACATAAACAATCAATAATCGATAATCAGTCAGTGTTTCAGATAGTAAATGGTAGAAGAACCTGTTTGACCTTTCACCCAGCTTCGTGCCTCCGCGAGCAGCTCAGAGTTCACGAGGACTTTAAATCTTTAAATCTACCCCTAACTTTAGATTATTCCCGCAGTGTAATTACTCCGGAGTTACAGTGTCTTCTTTTGTACTGACGGTGAACCAGTACAGCACGGACCGAGCAGGTACAGGGAGCAGTCATGGAATAAGGGGTAACAATTCAAGACTTACAAAGAATTAATACTTTAGTCTATTCTGTTATTACAGAGTATTTACGACCTGCTGAGCAACAATCTGGACGTTTGGGGGAAATTGAGACAGAATGTATACTGTAGTTATTATTTAACTACTGGGTACCTATTCTGTTATTACAGGGTGCAGTGTGACCATAAAACTGAGCAAAACTCTGGACGTTTCAGGGAAGATGGAGTGATTTAAAATGACCTTATTACCAACAACAGGCGAACTACATTGTTCCTTTATAATGTTGGGGTCCTTAAAATAACTGTGCGTTTACTTCGGAACAAAGGTCCAGGGGACAGTGTGTCGTCGTGGATACTGTCGGCCTCTGAAGACCGTCTCAGCTGTCGTTCACCTCACCAGCAAACTTCCTTACTAGACACTCGTTTATGGCCTCGTGGATCCGCCTGCCATCGGCGGACAGAATTCACCCACCATACGTGTAACCACGTTTGCAATTTTAAAGTCATTAAAATGATGAAAGTCTTCTCCCTGGCAATTGTGTTCAACCAGCAATACAGCTTACCTTTTCTCAGCTCTGTGCACGGCCTCCTTTCATCCCAGGAAATAAATACAAATATAGCAAGATAAAACACCAGGTATGAATCATATAGGCCATGGTTAATATTAATATATACTCTTCTGACAGCAAAGTGTGCAGTTAATGTAATATTCTTCCATGTTTTGAGGCAAATCAAATCGAAACAAGCTCTTCTCATATTGTTCTCTGTAGTTACAGAGTAAGTTAGACATACTGTGGTAGTTCTCCTCTTGTTACATTTAGTTACAGGGTAACTACAGGGTATAATAACTAAAGTATAAATTCTTTGTAAAATCCCGAATTGTTACCCCCTTATTCCATGACTGTTCCCCTAACCTACTTGGTACGTACTGTACTGGTACACCGTAAGTACAAAAGATGACACTGTAACTCCGGAGTAATTACACTGTACGTTGCGGGCTGTAATCTAAAGCGTTACCAATGTTTTCTATCAAATCTGATTTAGATTGAAAGTTTCTACAGAGGAGGCAGACCAGAACCAGAACAGTGTGTCTGAGAGTGCAGGTGCTGATGTTAATATAAAATAAATATAAAATATGACAAAGATGAAGTGGAGTCTGGTGGGCTGCTGTAGTTCAGTCATCTGACCACCAGGTGGTGCCAATAACACCAGGCAGACAGACAGACAGGCAGACAGACAGACAGGCAGACAGACAGACAGGTAGACAGGCAGACAGACAGGGGTGGTAAAGAGCCTCGGAGGTGGGGGGTACAAATCCCTTGCTCGTCTTCCTCGTGGTTCAGTTTTATCTCGGAGCAACAAACCAGGAACTCTGTTCTCTAACAAACTGTGTGTTTTCTTTCAGTCATGGTTCCACAGCTCAGCTGTTCTTCCTCAGCAGTCCAGTTCTCCTCATCCTCAGTCGCGGTTCTTCCCGCCAGCTGAAAGCACCATGCTGCCGACAGGAAGTTTCACCAACAGAGTGGCGTTCATCACAGGAGGGGGGACGGGACTGGGCCGAGCCATGACCACGACCCTGTCACAGCTGGGAGCTCAGTGTGTCATCGCCAGCAGGTCAGAGGTCACATTACATAACCCCCCTATCCCCATTTCTTCTCCATGTTTAGTGATTTAATCCTTTATATGTTTGCGTTTATTGTTCAGGAAGTTGGACGTCCTGCAGCAAACAGCTGAGCAGATCAGCAGCCAGACTGGAAACAAGGTGACAAACCAGAACCAGACTGAAACAGACTCAATCGGACTGAACTAGATCAAAGCGGACTGACCTGGAGCCTCATGTTTAACCGCTAAACAGGTCTTCCAATGCAAAAGTTTGGATTTCAAAAACCAAACAATCTTGACATGTTACTAACTGTGAGCCAGGTGAACCTGGAGTTTATTGATCCTTCACAGAAATCAGAGACTGCTGATCAAAAACCTTTCTACAACAGAAGAACAGTTAATTGGTAGATTTTAACAAAAGCTTTGAATACTGTGAATATTTCACGGTGTGTTCAGTGTGGTGAATCTTCCTCCAGAGATTTGTTTCTCCAACAACATGAACATCGATTTTCATAAAGGTTGTGATTGTCATTAATGAAGGGAAAGTGCATGTACACAGTTTTATAAATCTCTGAGGCCCCTGGTCTAAACTTGTTTGAACCACACATGACTGGTCTGAACTGGTCTGATCTGGTCCCCCCTCTTTCTCTGTCCTCAGGTCCACGTGGTTCAGTGTGATGTCAGAGATCCTCAGGCCGTCTCTCACTGTGTCGACCAGATGGAGACTCTGACGGGACTTCCTGATGTAATAACACACACACACACACGTTTGTCTTTCTATCCTTGTGAGGACCCTCATTGACATAATGCATTCCTCAACCTAAACCTGAACCTTCAAACAGTCCTTTGAAGTTGTCAGGCGTCAGTCGTGTGATCAGTAACAGGTGACAGAATGATGAACTCTGTGTTCCACCATCGTCTCTGTGGTCCATCATTAGTCGTGATTGGCTGCGAGGCGTTAACAGACACCTCACAGCCAATCAGAGAGACACTGATGGACATGTGTTTCACGTCTGTTCAGTAGTTCATAAGAAAACCACAACAAAGTTCAAAAACCCTCCTGGTGATGTAAAATCCTGCACCTGCACCGAAACCTGATCAGGTGTTTCTTCACATCAAAGTTCATAAAATCTGGAAACTTGTTTTTTAAATGCTGCAGACTGTCCAAAAGGACTCCTGATGAGCGACATCATGTTATGTATGATGACATCAATATGATGGCAAACCTATAGTGTGATGTCATGATAATGTAAGAAGCGAAATTAAACTGTAAACTGTAACAGGACAAAGTGCACTGACTGTTGAGCGCTGTGATGTCATCATTAATAGTTTTGTCACAGCTGGTGTGTCCTGATTGGTTCAGGTGATCATCAACAACGCAGCAGGAAACTTTGTCTGTCCATCAGAACGTCTGTCGCCAAACGGCTGGAAGAGCATCACTGACATCGTCCTGAATGGGACGGCCTTCATCACTCTGGAGCTGGGCAAGAGACTGATCCAGAGTCAGAAAGGTCAGAGGTCACTGAGAGACTGATCCAGAGTCAGAAAGGTCAGAGTTCACTGAGAGACTGATCCAGAGTCAGAAAGGTCAGAGGTCACTGAGAGACTGATCCAGTCAGAAAAGGTCAGAGGTCACTGGGAGACTGATCCAGTCAGAAAGGTCAGAGGTCACTGAGAGACTGATCCAGTCAGAAAGGTCTTATTGTCTTATTGGGTATTCTTAACTCTTATTGTTTATTATTTTTTCGTGTTGTTGTTCAGGTGCATCCTTCCTGGCCATCACCACCATCTACGCTGAGTCTGGTTCTGGTTTCGTGGTCCCGAGTGCATCAGCAAAGGCTGGCGTCGAGGCACTCTACAAGTCAGTCTGACCTTTAACCTTTCAGCTGTACACAACATGAACATACATGATCAGACCCTCTCTGATTCTGTTCTATTACTAGTAGTATTTTTATTCAGTCGTCATACATAATACAGTAAGTATAAACAGTCTATGTATTAATTAATGACTGAACCGGCAGCAGCTACATGCTCAGATATGCCTGACCTACATTCATCAATTGAAGCCACCCTCCAAAAAAGAAAAGAATCATTCACACTCAAAAATAGCTTTGTGAACCATTCATTTACACATTTTTAAATTTATATTAGCATTGTACCATAATTTAACCTCAACAATAGGAATACATGTACTTTTAATCCATTTTTTAGCTTTTTGTTCTAAACTTACAAATACTTCTCGAATCATATTTGCTCTCCCGTATGGAAAAATATTTTTACCACTGACTTTGGTACAGGAGATCTGGGGTTCGATTCCCGGTCAGGGCGCCAGTGTGGGCCCTTAGGCAGGGTCCTTAATGCTACCTGCCTACCTCATATAATGAGTGATATAAATACAAGAGCCACACCGGCTCGGACGTCGCTTAACAGTTAACAAGGTCCGCGACAGGTGTCGGGGAACCAGGACAACCTGATGAGAAGTGGGCTACTGGAACAAGAACAAGACATTCGTGGACAAGAGCAGAGAATAGGGAATTTTTGGAATGCTACTACATAAGTAACCCCAGTGAACGGGGGTATATGCAGAGGATGTGGGACCTATGGATTCTTCGAAACCCAACATCTACACTAACTAAGAAACAACTAGTAGCTCAGTGTTCCAACTTTCGCAAGCGGAAGCTGCTATCACAACTAGAGATTGAAGAGGTACAACAAGAACGCTATGGCAAGGGGGAGCCAGGACGACAGGTCAGCAGAGAGATATCATCATCATCCCCACCCGAGATTGGGTACCAAGCCCCAATAACAAGATGAGCAAGATGAGGCCGGGATCTACCACACCAGGCAGGACGCCAGGTGCAGAATGTGCAAAGATGCCCCTGAGACAATCCAGCACATAACAGCGGGGTGTAAGATGCAAGCGTACATGGAACGCCATAACCAAGTAGCTGGCATAGTGTACAGGAACATCTGTGCCGAGTATGGGCTGGAAGTCCCACGGTCAAGATGGGACACACCTCCGAAGGTGGTGGAGAATGACCAAGCTAAGATCCTGTGGGACTTCCAGATACAGACTGACAAACTGGTGATGGCGAATCAAGGGCTGAAAGAGGAGCTAGAAAAGAACACTCGGGGCTGTGACCCCCAAACTGGGAGAGTGGCTCCAGCAGATTCCAGGAACAACATCCGAGATCTCTGTCCAGAAGAGTGCAGTACTAGGAACAGCTAAGATACTGCGCAGGACCCTCAAGCTCCCAGAGGACCCGAGCTTGAAGGAGGTATAGACTGCCCACAGGGGCGAGTGGGGAGCATTTATAAACAGTGGATTAAGTGTGATCATCTTAACCAGCCTTATTAGGAATACGGCTCGTTTTTTGTAGTAGTGAAATAGTAGTGAAACTATTGAAATTATAGTTGTTTTAAAAGTCAACCCCCACAGTTCCACATGATATGTAAAGAAGTATAAGTGATCAATAAATGATATACAAGGAAAATAAATATATATTGAATATATTTATTTATTGTTTATGATCAATCACAACCCCTAGGAATTTTGTCTCAAAAACTCTTTCAGATTCAACATCACAGATTATTAATTTAATGTCCCCATCAATTTCTTTTCCATTTCCAAAAACCATACATTTAGTTCAACATCACAGATTATTAATTTAATGTCCCCATCAATTTCTTTTCCATTTCCAAAAACCATAAATTTAGTTTTCTTAATATTAAGAGACAATTTATTAACATCAAACCAGGTTTTGAGGATTTCCAGCTCCCTTTCAATAGCAAACAATAGTTCCTTTACATTTTTCCCAGAGCTGACTGCAGCACAGACACACTTTAAAAAATCAGTAACATTGCAAATATCATTAATATAAAGTATAAAAGGTTTTGGACCAATCACAGATCCCTGGGGTACTCCACAGGTGACCTTCCTAAATCCTCACACAGTATCATTCATTTGCTCTTAGTATTATTTCTGTTGGTGTTATCATCAATACCATTACCACAACTATTGCTTTACATCTCTATGTGAACTGTACTGTGCTGCTTTCCTCCTGCTCTCTCTCCCGCTCCCCCTCTCCCCCTTCAACCCAACCGGCCGAGGCAGATGACCGCCCACTTAGAGCCTGGTTCTGGTTCTGGTTCTGCTCGAGGTTTCTACCTGTTAAAAGGGAGTTTTTCCTTGCCACTGTCGCATAGTGCTGCTCATGGTGGGAATTGTTGGGTCTCTGTAAATATAAAGAGTCGGTCTAGACCTGCTCTACTCGAAAAAGTGCCCTGAGATAACTTTGTTATGATATGGCGCTATATAAGTAAAACTTAAACTGAAAACTGAATTTGCACACTGCTGTCTCTTTTCTAAGTAGCTTTTCAGAGTAAGCTATACCTCTCATCCCATACTTCTCCAATTCTGTCAATAATTGGCTGTGATCAATAGTATCAAAAGCCTCCTGTAGGTCAATATAAATACCAATAGAACACTCATCATTTTCAACTGCCTTTGTTATTTCTTCTACCATCTCCATTACTGCATAGGTAGTAGTTCTATTTATCCTAAATCCAAACTGCTGTTACTGCTGTACAATAATTAACAATGGAAAGATGGGGATACCGGTCTGCAGTCCAGTCTATGTGGTGCTTACCTCCATTTTTAAATATTGGAATTGCATCATTATGATGTTGATCATCTCTGATGTGTGGTTGTCATGGTAACACTTGTTGTTGTTGTTGTTGTTGTTGTTGTTGCTGCGTGTCAGGTCTCTGGCTGCAGAGTGGGGGCGCTACGGCCACAGGTTCAACATAATCCAGCCTGGACCAATCAGAACCAAGGTACCACCCATCAAACCACAGCTGATGATGTTTTTTTAAGTTGACTGTTGTTGTTTACCTGTTGTTTGTTTGTTGTGTTTAGGGGGCGTTCAGCCGTCTGGACCCGACCGGAGCCTTCGAGAAGGTAATGATTGGTCGGATCCCGACGGGTCGACTCGGACAACCAGAAGAGATCGCAAACCTGGCAGCGTACATGAGCAGTGACTATGCTACCTGGATGTCTGGAGCTGTGAGTTTAGACTGATCCTAGATCTGAGTTTAGACTGATCCTGGATCAGAATTTAGACTGATCCTGGTTCAGAGTTTAGACTGATCCTGGATCAGAGTTTAGACTGATCCTGGATCTGAGTTTAGACTGATTTAGGTCAGAGTTTGACTGATCCTGGTTCAGAATTCAGACTGATCCTGGTTCAGAGTTTAGACTGATCCTGTGATCCTTGTGTGTTTGTTTTCAGGTGATTCGGTTCGATGGAGGAGAATACGTGTCGATGGCCGGAGAGTTTAACGAGCTGCGCAGGGTGAGTGTCACGCTGAACTGTTTCCCTCAGAAACATGAATTATTATATTCAAGATGTTTCCACTGGGTGTTCATGAATCACCTGCAGCCTGAGGACGTGTGTGAACCAACATGTGATTATTTAGATTGAAGATCACAAATACATTCAGGCTGGAAGCTGCAGAGTTGATGATGATTTTCTGTTGGTTGATTGTTATTGATAATGCCATTATTAATAATCATTATTAACCTGCTTTATGACTCAAAGTGTTACAGATAAAACTAATAAAATAATGTTTATGTCTCAGGTGACTCCAGATCAGTGGAAGATGATGGAGGCGATGATCAGAGACACTAAAGGATCCTAAAAACACTCATCGCACCAACAACCAATCAGGTCGCAGTGTGCAGGTGGACCCGCCCACCTGGCGATGTCATGATCATGAGAGACATCTGACATCTTCACTAACAGGAAACACTGTTAGCCTGTTAGCTTGTAGCTGGAGGGGCTGTCATGTGATGGACTGCACATGCTCAGTGTAAACAAGTGTTTGTAGCAGTTTGATAATAAAACAGTGAAATTTAACCGCAGACTGTTGATGATGACTGAAAAACAAAGCTGACACTGACAGTTTCACATTTTATTTCTACAACAGACTTTCTGAAGGTCAGAGTTTTTCCTTGCCACTGTCGCATAGTGCTGCTCATGGTGGGAACTGTTGGGTCTCTGTAAATATAAAGAGTCGGTCTAGACCTGCTCTATTCGAAAAAGTGCCCTGAGATAACTTTGTTATGATATGGCGCTATATAAATAAAACTGAATTGAATAGATGTGTTTCACTAACACAACACATTAAAGCAAGTTTCTGTTTATGAAATGATCAAATATGATTCACACTGACTGTCTCACTGACATCAGCTGGATCCATTAGTGGGGCTGGGTGAAGTGGGCGTGTCAGTCTTCATCACAGAGCAGCAGACAGAGATCCCTGCGGTACAGTTTCCCTCCGTCTGATAACTCCATGATGGACGAGTGATAGAGAGGAAGGTCTGCAGAGTCCACAACCTTCAAGACAAAACTCAGGTTCAGTCTGAACACCAATGTATTAAAATCCTCATGAACTGTGTGTGTGCGTGTTCAGACCTGGTTGTCCCTGAGCAGAGCTTCCAGCTGTTTCTTCCATGAACCCACTGCCATCCTGAAACACACAAACAGGCTCAAAAGGTCAAAGGTCATCAGTTCCTTCAGTGTATCATCAATCCTGACTTCCTGAATTATATTGATATCTGACTGATATTATACTAATATCTGACTGATATCTGACTGAAATTAGACTGATAAATACTAGATCTTGCAATTATTCCACAGTAAACCTTGAAAAACTCAGCTGAAACTTGAGCAGGAGTTCTGATCATCAGGCAGAACAACCAGAACACGCCACTTTAGACCAGCACAGACACATTTTGATCACTGGTCACCTTTAAACCAGAACATTTAGATTTAGACCAGTTTGAACCAGTTCAGACTCACCTCGCCGTTTCCGATGAGCAGAGTTTTCCATCACCGTTTGAATCAAAAATCTTTAACTGGAAACAAAAGAAAACTGTTTTCTGCTTTAAATGGCAGGATTTTAGTATTGCTGTTATTAGAAGTACTATTGCAGTATTACTACAATATTTCTACAGTATTATTACAGTACTTCTACAGCATTATAACAGTATTACTATAGTATAACTATAGTATTATTGCAGTACTTACAGTAGCAGCTGTGTACTCGCCCAGTTTGTTGTCGTCACATGTTCTCTGAGCCTTCAGCAGCAGATCCTTCAGGAAGCTCTACAGCACAGTTAGCATAGCATCATGCTAGCATGTCACTCTGCATTAATCTGCTTTAACAAAGCTCAGTTGAGCAGTGTGTCTGATAAAAGTCCCAGCATGCACCTCTCACCTTCAGCTCGTCTGCCTCGATGTACCCGCTGTGATCAGCATCATAATGTCTCCACGCCTGAAGAGACACAGGCAGAAAACAGTCAGTAAACAGATAGTAAATGGTCTGTAAACAGTCAGATAAACAGTCAGATAAACAGCCAGTAAGTAGACAGTGACAGTGATCTGAAAAAAACAACTGCCACTGATTCATTGTAGTCCAGATTACTTTGCTGTTTTTCAGCGCTGTTAATCTTCTGTCAATGAAACACTTCCTGAAAGACTTTTAATGTGAAACATCTGCAGGAAGTGCTGAGTTTCATTCACTGCAGCCTAACAGAGATTCAAAAAACTTCAACGTAGATGCAGCTGATGAATAGAAGGGCATAGTTAAAAAGAAACTCTGTTGTGAAAATCTAAGTTGATCATGTGACACGTTAAAGTTCTGCTGATACCACACAATAAATGTTGTTTTACTGGCCTCCATTTATTCTTGTTTATCACAACTCTATTATGAAACAGGATTAGAACATTTATTAAATCTGTTTGTCAGATTTTCATAATTCTTGTGTGTCTGGACATTTTGTCCTGAAGGTGGTGGCAGGGTGAAGCTCATCAGGGTTCATCCTCTGAGGATCATAAATCAGACTTCCTGTAAATCTACTCGTCAGGTGATCAGATATGTGTGTGTGTGTGTGTGTGTGTATGAACACACCTGTATGAAGTGTGAGCAGGAGCTGAGCTGCTGTCTGAAGAACAGGAAGTTTTCAGTGGGTAAAATCTGGACCAGCTGGAGAAAACACATACAGAGGTCAAAGGTCAACAACAGACACATCTGAATACTGAAGGTGTTGTTTTGTGAATTTTTTTAAAAGCACTCAATAAATAAAGTTATTATTTGAGTATGTGTCAGTGATCAGAAGACTGCTTTATTGAGTTTACAGATGCACGGTAGATGTACTGAAGATAAACTGACACATACATACAGAGTTATCGGGTGGACGTACTGACGTACTGACGTGCTGACGTGCTCAGGTGAACGTATTGTCTCATTTCCGGTTACCGGTGTTTCTGTGTTACTGGTTGCAAAGTTCGCTGCTCCAGCTAAACCCAGTTAATTTTGATATTTTCTTTACTATAGCGGTTAATTACCCGCTATACATTTAAGGATACACTAGCTCTGTTTAAGCACTCATATCTGTCTCCTGTTAGCGACTTTCCGCTAATCCCACAGTTGTTTACACGCTAGTTAGTTGCTACTTTAGCTCAGTTAGCGATGGCGTCTCTCTCTCCTTCTCCCTCTCCTGCTCTCTCTTGCTCGGTGTGTCAGATGTTTAGTTACTCCTCTGCCTCCTTTAGCGATAATGGTTCGTGTAACAAATGTAGTTTATTCACCGCCTTGGAGGCTCAGTGAGTTAGAGTCGCGGCTCCGCACCACGGAGAGTCAGTCAGCCGGTGCGAGCCGACCAGAGGCAGCTTCTGCCGGCAACTCCCGAGCAGCCGGGAAGCCAGGGAGGCTGGGTGACTGTCCGAAAGAAGCTCAGCCCTAAACCAAAGCCCACGGTTCACCACCGACCCGTTCACGTTTCTAACAGGTTTCTCCACTCAGCGACACACCTGCTGAGAAACCAACTCTGATTATCGGCAGCTCCATTTTGCGAAACGTGAAATTAGCGACACCAGCGGCCACAGTCAGCTGCATCCCAGGGGCCAGAGCGGGCGGCGTTCAATCCTATTTAAAACTGCTGGCTAAGGATAAACGTAAATATGCTAAGATTGTTATTCACGTCGGCGGTAATGACAGCCGATTGCGCCAATCGGAGGTCACGAAAATTAATGTGGAGTCGGTGTGTACATATGCAAAGACAATGTCGGACTCCGTAGTTTTCTCTGGACCCCTCCCTAATCTTACTAGCGATGACATGTATAGCCTCATGTCATCATTCAACCGCTGGTTGTCGAGGTGGTGTCCAGGTAATGATGTGGGCTTTGTAGATAATTGGCGGACTTTCTGGAGAAGACCTGGTCTGATTAGGAGAGATGGCATTCATCCCACTTTGGATGGAGCCGCTCTCATATCTAGAAATCTGGCCGAATTTATTAGTGGCCCAAAGCCATGACAGCTCAGAGTTCAGACCATAGACTTAATACAGTCTGTGGTCCAGACCAGGAGGCAGAGTTGCAGTCCTACACGCTTCTCTGCGCTTCCATTAGAGCAGTTACCCACCCTAAACTCCACAGAGAGGTTGTCTGCCCCCAGACCACTTAAATTATTTAAATCAAAAGTAAACAGAAGAAGAGTTGCACATAAAAACCTAATAAAAAGTAAAACCTCCACTGCAACAGTACAACAAAATAGGAGAATTAAATGTGGACTCTTAAACATCAGATCTCTCTCATCTAAAGCTGTTCTAGTAAACGATCTAATATCAGATCATAATATTGATTTATTTTGTCTTACTGAAACCTGGCTGTGTCACGATGAATATGTCAGCCTAAATGAATCCACTCCCCCCAGTCACATTAATACTCACATTCCTCGAGGCTCAGGCCGAGGAGGTGGAGTTGCAGCCATCTTCGACTTAAGCCTATTAATCAAACCTAAACCTAAACTAAATTATAACTCGTTCGAAAGCCTTGTTCTTAGCCTTTCACACCCAACCTGGAAAACACTACAGCCAATTCTATTTGTTATAGTGTACCGAGCTCCTGGACCGTATTCTGAATTTTTATCTGAATTCTCAGAGTTCTTATCAGGTTTAGTCCTTAAAACAAATAAAATAATTATTGTAGGTGATTTTAATATTCATGTGGATGTAGAAAATGATAGCCTTAGTGCTGCGTTTATCTCATTACTAGATTCGATTGGCTTCTGTCAGTGTACATAAACCCACTCACTGTTTTAACCACACCCTCGACCTTGTTCTTGTTTATGGGATTGAAATTGAACATCTAAAAGTCTTTCCACAGAATGTTTTTTATCAGACCATTGTTTAATAACTTTTGAATTCCTATTACTGGACTACACGCCATTAGGCAAACATTCCTACGCTAGATGTCTATCTGATAGTGCTGTAGCTAAATTTGAGGAAGTGATTCCATCGGCATTTAATTCAGTTTCATGTCTCAATGTAACAGATGACTCCTATGCTAACTTTAGTCCCTCCCAAATTGATCATGTTGATAGTGCTGCAGGCTCACTACAAATAACACTGGACTCTATCGCCCCTCTAAAAAAGAAGATAATAAAACAGAGGAAGTTAGCTCCATGGTATAACCTGCAAACCCACAAATTAAAGCAAACATCGCGAAAACTTGAAAGGAATTGGCGTTCCACCAATCTGGAAGAATCACGTTTAGCCTGGCAAGATAGTCTTAAAATATATAGGAAGGCCCTCCGTTGTGCCAGAGCAGCCCACTACTCATCATTAATAGAGGAAAATAAGAACAACCCCAGGTTTCTATTCAGCACTGTAGCCAGGCTGACAGAGAGTCACAGCTCTGTTGAGCCATGTATTCCTATAGACCTCAGTAGTAATGACTTCATGAGCTTCTTTAAAGATAAAATTCTAACTATTAGAGAAAAAATTCAGCACCTCCTGCCCTCAGTTGGTACTGACTTATCTTCAAACACAGGAACCTTAGAAACAATTGTAAAACCTGATGTACATTTAGACTGCTTTTCTCCCATCAACCTTAGTCAACTAACTTCCATGATTTCCTCATCTTAGCCATCAAGTGTCTCCTAGACCCTGTCCCAACTAGGCTGCTTAAAGAAGCATTTCTTTACTAGATATGATCAATCTGTCCATATTAAAAGGCTATGTGCCACAGTCCTTTAAAGTAGCTGTAATTAAGCCTCTTCTTAAAAAGCCCACTCTTGATCCAGGGATTTTGTCAAATTATAGACCTATATCTAACCCTCCTTTTCTCTCTAAGATCCTTGAGAAAGCAGTCGCCAATCAGTTGTGTGACTTTCTACACAACAACAAGCTGTTTGAGGATTTTCAGTCAGGATTTAGAGTGCATCATAGCACAGAGACAGCACTGGTGAAAGTTACAAATGACCTTCTAATTGCATCAGACAAAGGACTTGTAAATCTGTACTTGTCTTACTAGATCTTAGTGCTGCATTCGATACCATTGACCATCACATTCTATTACAGAGACTAGAACATTTAATTGGCATTAAAGGTACTGCACTAAGCTGGTTTAAATCCTATTTATCAGATCGATATCAGTTTGTACACGTTAATGATGAATCCTCTATGCACGCCAAAGTTAGTCACGGAGTTCCACAAGGTTCTGTGCTTGGACCAATTCTATTCACCTTATATATGCTTCTTTTAGGCAATATTATTAGGAAG